>VWZO01005326.1:139483-219115 GCA_013396975.1 Bucco capensis | reverse complement strand
TCCTGCTCTGGCAGGGGGGTTGCACTAGATGATCTTTCTAGGGCCCTTCCAACCCCTGACATCCTGGGATACTGTGATACTGTAGAAGCTGGCTGACTTCAAAGGATTCTTTCAGTATCCCACCAAAGCCACACTCAGTTGACAATGGGAGTGAATGAGCGCTTGGCTTTTTATTACTGAGCTGGTGTATGAACTTTGATATCATGGTGGAGGAGCTAGAGAAGCATTGCTCATGGGGTTTTAGCCTTGATACACAGCAGGATTGGTATTTATTGGTGGTGTTGGAATTAGATGCCATTTCTTGAATGAAATCTGAAGATAAACTGATGGTGGTAAGAGCAAGGAGTGCTGGAGGGGAAGGAGTTGACCTTGTACCCAGGGAGTCATGCAATAAAGCATCTTGGCTAGTGCTGTGTCCTGGTTCTATTTCAGATAGGCTCTTAGTCTCATCAGCTGGAAAATCTTGAAACAAATACAGCAGGTTCAGTTGTGGTATCTCCACCGAGGAACATTAGCTACACAAGAAGTCCTAAGGGGATCCAGGAAGTTGCTCAAAACACTTTGGGCCTGGATTTAAACAGAATTGTGCTACAGGTATCTGGAAAGAAATGAAAACTTTGTGTCTTTTGCAGTGTGTTTACCTTCTTTAATTATTCAGCAGACCTCTGGCAACTACCTGATTTATCTTCTCTCTGTCTTGCTGCTGTAGCATTTGATTTGAAGCATGTTGTTGGAGTTAATTCCTTTTCCCCTAAGGAAGTCCATTCTGTGTGTCCATGTAGTGTCACACAAGTGTGGTTCCTCTTTCTCCTCAATGCCTTGAAGAGTGCAGTAAATAGATTGGTTGGTGTCTGCTTGGAGTTCTTTGCAGCAGAGTTTAAACCCATCTCAACATCTCTTGGGACAGAAGGATGTTTAATGCTGTGATTCTAGAGAGAGCCTGAGCACCTCGTAGACAACTTTACAAATAATGCTATACCCTTAGTAGGGATTTGGGCTATAAATCTGCTCTGTACATTACAGGGAAGCACTTAGGCCAGGCAGATGGCTTAAGTGCCATGCTAGGAAGTACAAAGTTTGCAAACAGCTCTTTGAAATGAAGACTAGCACAGCTATGAATCGTGGCAGAGTTACTCTTCAGGGTTGACCTGCCTCAGTTGCATTCATTTTAATTTGATTTTGTCATTTGCTGTAGATTAGAACTTGACTTTCACCCAATTTGTACTGTGAAGATCTTCCCTCAGAAGACTGGAGACCTTCAATACACTGATATCCCTAATGTTTGCTCATTATTTTTGCAGGCAAATGGAGATTTAGCTTTGTTTATCCATGGGATTAGTTGTTGGGATTGGCTTTGAAGCTCTGAGGATTATGTTATGAAGTTTGTGCACAACACTTGAGGAAATCTTTGCATTCCTGCAAGTATTCTGAACAGTGTTCATCTGTATGGACAGACCAGTTGAATGGGAGCAGTGCAAGTGGCCTCCAAAGTGCCCTCAAGTCCCTGGATCTCCTTTGGGGAGAACAAGCTGGAGGTGCAGGATCAGCACCTGATCCACCACTTGTTCCACATCCGTTCAGCCCCACACAGCACAGCAGTGAGGATGACCAGAGCCAGCAGGACCACGTTGTCCTATTGTCCCATAGGAATGAGGGTGAGACCACCACCAAATCCCTTGTAGGCCACAGTAGTCACAGATGGTAACTCCTTTCAGTCATGATGAACTGGGCTGGATTGAAGCTGGTCATTTAGAGCTGAAGGTCTCTGTGTCCTACTCCCATGAGCCCTCAAATACTCTGGACACACCTCATTACTTTGATGGGTGAGAGAGACAGATTTGATTCATGGTGTTTGCTGAATGTCTGCCCTACTTTCCCCAAGCAGTCCCTCTGATCAACCTCCATCTAATTTGAGATGTTAATTGAAAGAGTTGTCATTTGGGTTGTTAAAGTCTGTTCCATGCATGGTCCCTGGATGATGTTGAAATTAGTTGAAGTTCTTTCTAGTCTGGACTCAGGGTGAGGGTTCTTGCCTCTGGATGTGCTTTGCTGCCTCTCCAGGTGGCTCTGGCTGCTCCAGCATCATGCCCATGTGAGGAACCAGATGGGGAGGCACTGAGAGCTTTCCTTAGTGGGTAGATGTGATGCACAGTGATTTTGGTGAGTGGGCTGTACAGGCAGAGGCTCTCCTGCTTTCAGGCCAACTGAGTTTGACCACTGGATGCAAACACATCCACTGTAAATTAAAATATTGGTGGTATCCTGTCTGGATTTCTGTTTCTGATGATCTAATTACTAGTTCTGATGTACTCCAAGGAGAGACTTGCCAGGAGACCTGAGTGTCTTCCTCAGGGTCACTTGGTGCAGCACTGGATGAAGTTCCCATGTTGAGCAGCCCTTAACACATTGAGACTGGAGCTATTTGTGCTCAGTAAGATCAAAACTGGGGTGAGAGCCTAAGGGGATTTTTAAGGATGTTGCTGATAGGTATGGTTGGACTTGATGATCTTGGAGGTCTCTTCCAACCTGTGATTCTGTGAGAGCTGCACACTTAAGCCACCTGTTCTGGAAGTTAATGTAGCAGCCAAAAAATGTCAAGCAGAAATAAGGATATCTGCTAATGATACAAAAAAGCCTGTCTGCTTTTTACTGTTTGAATAGGGGAGGTTTTTTTTTAAATTCAGCAATTTATGAACCATAAATAATATCCCTATGGGTCCTTTATTTATTCTTTTTGTTTTCTTCATTTTTGCCTTGGAGTTTTTCTTCCTTTTTCCTTATTTGGCTTCTTGCATCTCTTTTTTTTTCTTCTTTCCTTGTCCTTTCCTCTAGGAATAATGAAAACCAAAAATACCAGACAGTAATGAGAACCAATAGTGTACAAAGATTAACGTCACAAACCCATCGCTGACCTCAATAACATTTCACAACATGGAGTTTTCATTACAGTGCAGCATTGCTGCACATTTGGTTTTTTTACATGAACTTCTGAAGAAAAATATATGATGGGGACTTTCCAAAAATACCCACGTGTTGGGAAATCAGACTTTTAAATCAAGACTTTTACACATCCACTGGCTGGCATCTGACGAATCAGAGGTCTGGGATTAATTACTCTGAACACAGCAAACCAGCTTCAACCTTCAGGAAAACAAAAAGATTTTCAGCCTTGCTGATACCTACACGTGTCAAGCACCCTTCCAAAGGTGCATTCTGACTTTTAGGGCTATTTGCTTCCTTTTGGATGATGAAAGAACATTCAGTTTGTAAATGGTGATTTGTAAAGAGGACTGCTGGGCGTGGACTTGAGGCAAGAACATTCAGAACAGGTTGCTCTGTAACACCACAAGCAGTCTGTTTTCTATCAGGGATTCCTAGCCAGCTTATTAAACAGATTTATACAATGAAAGAATCTAATAACAAAAAACATTCACCTCCTTTATTACTTGGCATTATTTATGGCTCAAGCTTTGGGTTGTTGGTTGGTTGGTTGTTTTTTTTTTGGAGCTACCTTTTTATATATTGGAATCTGCCAACATATTTATAAAGTTTATGTACTAGCAGCGTTTGTTGGGCAGGGACTTGGGTTATTTTATGTTTCTTTTCCTCCTACACGTAGTATTAGTAAATCTATAGACAAATGCTTGTAAAGATTTCTCTTTTTTTACCAAAAAAACACACCTCAATTCAACACTGAAGATTCTGGAGAGCACAGAACAGGCTCTGTCATATTTTGGTCTAATGGTTTTAAATGTTTAAAAAACGAATTAACTCTGGAGAACTTGACTTTTTGATGTATGTATATTTTAGGTAATCTCTCAATAATAATCCAAATGAAGTCTCTCAATAATAACCAAATAATGCTTATGACAGAGTCTGTTCCAAGGCTTTTACTGTGCTCCCCAGAATCTCCAGCATTGAATCATAGACTGGGAAGTGTTTACACACTGAAATCAAAAGTTCCTCCTATGTCTGTCAATTGAAATCTCTAAATATCTATAATTACTATGCAAAGAGCAACTCTGTCTTCAAGAGCTCCTTCCTTCCTTCCTTCCCTCCTTCTGTCTGTCTGTCTGTCTTAAGGCAACTGCCACAATGGCATGTTTGTCATGGTGAGATGGAGAGTTAATGGGAACCATTGAGCTTTCTCCTTTCTTGGCTTCCAGTGCCAGCTCTTGGCTTGTACATCCAGTCAGGGTTGGGTCTGGCACAGATAGAGCCATGAAACTTAAATATAGACTCCCTTCCCTATGGATTGTTCTTTCCTGGCAAGCCAGATCTGGCCAGGACAACCTCTCTCAATGGGCTTGCTCCAGGGACGTGACAACCTGGTGTGAAAAGGTCCTGCTGCTCTCTTTGATGCTCCTCTGTGTGCACAAGACAATCCTTTAGCTGCAGTTGAAACCTCCTTGAGATGCCTGTTCTGGATTCAGAGAGGGAAATAAAGGATTGTGTTTGAAACAGGGGCTGGAGGTCTTACTGCAGCACAGCACTCTTGAGTTCCCATTGGCAAAGTGAGGACAGAGGTGGGTGGTTTGTTCAGCCAAACACTTCCCTTGGAGATCCATGCAGCAGGCACAGGGAGCTGCTGGTTTCCCTGTGCAAACAGCAGTAAACTGTTACAATAAACTAAAAGCAAGAGAAGGAAAGAAGGGAAGTTTTATAGTGAATTCTTTTGATGGAAAAGTGCAGCTCTGAGGAGCTCCCCATGAGCTGTGCTGCTCAGGGTGTCACCAGGTGCAGGCAGGGCTTGGTTCCCCTCTCCCACCTCAAGCTTTGCTGCTTTGTAAATGACCAGTCCAGCACTGGACGCTCTGATATTGGCTTTTGGTTTGCTTTTCTCTCACCCTCCCAGAAATGTTCCTCCTGAGTGCCATGCTCTGCCTGTTTCAGAAGAAAACCTTTATATATATATATATGTATGTATTTTCCACTGAGGTTAACCAAGCCTCCTCCTGTTTTGCTGTGCTCAGCAGTTAAGGCCAAAGTTTACAAGAAAGGTAATTACAGTCTTACTTTTAATTGTAATTAACCCTGAGTAAGGAATCACAAATAATCCAGCTACTCTTTTTGCTGAACCAAAGCATTATCTATAATGTGAGCAGGAAAATGGCTTGCCCTTCAGCCATTCATTTCAGCAGCTCTCTTATGCCTAAATGACATCAAGCTCTGGTGTCAGAGAGGGGAAAAGAATATGAACCAGCTCAGATATTTCACTGGAATACTTTGCCCATAGTTGTGTCAGAGTGTGCAATGCTTTTGAAGCACTGCAGGTTGTGATGAATTAGAAACATGTAATTAAGACTATCAGGAACTCCAAATAAAGGAGGTCACAAGTGAAAAAAAGTAGGTGATGAATTACAAGTGTGCCTGGATCTGTAAGATCTAGATCTGTGCCTAAGCTTGAGTCTCTGGAAGGGAATCTACCTTCTCATTGGAGCATGGTGAGGATGCTGAGCAGGATCTAGATTTAGGGACAGTGCTGCCCAAAAGGGACATTGTTTGCCTGTAAATGGTAGAGGAGACACATGCCCATCTATATGTGGATGTATAGTCAAAGCAAGATGAAGATGGGAAACATTTTAACTCTCATTTTAACATTTTAATTCTCCCTAGTGGAGAGTGATAGGACAAGGATGGAAATTGCCCCAGGGGAGGTTCAGGCTAGACATTAGGAGGAATTTCTTTGCTGCAAGGGTTGTGAGCCATTGGAACAGGCTGCCCAGGGAGGTGCTTGAGTCCCCATCCCTGGAGGGGTTTAAGAGCCAGGTGGATGTTGCATTGGGAGGCATCATTGAGCAGGTTGCTAGGGCTAGGACAAAGGCTGCACTCATGATCTTCAAGGTCTCTCCCAGCTGGAACTGGTCTAGGATTCTATGATTCTTACTCCTAACTGTACTCATTGATTACAAGTCAAATTCTGAGGGTGTGATAGATGCTAATTGCTACATGCTGCTCCCTCTGAGCTCTTTAAGGAACTGGGATTGAGCTTCTGTTCTCTCACCTGCACACTGGCATGTGTCTGCTGGTGACTTCCCTTGTGGATGTGGTAGTCAGCCAGGCCCAAAGGAACTGAGCAAGGATGAAGATCAATGGCACCACTGCTGACAAAGGAAGAAGAAAGGAGTTGAAGCAAGCCTTGAAAGCACAGCAAAATGTCAGCTGTCCGTGTCGAAAGCCCCGACCAAGGCGGATTTTACTGGTGCTGCTGGCACTCACAGCCACAGATCCAAGCTGACACAGACCTTGGCAGCATGATTGGGGTGCTCTTCATTTAAAGATGAACTGTTCTTGAACAATTTCTCCACTGTATCTGACACAAACAGGCTTTTCTTCAACACCAGACGTGCATGTCTTCTTGCTCCCAACTATTTTTCCCTTGAACAAACATATGTATTGTGAGCAATGCAAGGAAAATCCCACTCACTATTTATGTTTGAGTTCCCTATGTCCCATTAACAATATCCCAGTGTGCTCATGGCAGTATAGCATCTTGATCCTCATCCAGCACTGTTTTCCTGGATTCCCCTTTGGAGACTTCAGTGCCACAAAGCAATTGGTCTTATTTAGTGACCTTCCATCCCAGAGGCTCTCTTTTTGGGGCACTGAAATAGTTTCCTGTCCCCTTTTACAATTTCTGCTAAGTAAAGAGCACCTCTGACAGTGAATCTGAGCTAAGAATATTTATCAGGCCTAGCAATAGAGCTGAAAGCCTCTGAAACATCATTGAGCTGAAGGATTTGATCTGCTGTCCTGTGACTTGATCTTAAAGGTCTTTTCTGACCTAAACGATTCAGACTCTTCTTCTGACTCCTCCTTTTCATTTTTCCCTCCTTCTTTGTTGTTTTTCTTCTCCCTTTCTTTTTCCTCCTTTTCTTTTTTTCTCTATTTCCTTTTCCTTTTTTTTCCCTTTTCCTTTTTTCTCTTCTTTCTTAGTATAAAGAATGGTTAGGCACATTTTTCTTCATCTTCAGTATAAATAAATACAGCCTTTATACCAATTAAAAAAGAAAACCCTAATGTTATGAACAACCATTGCATAACATTGATTACAGTATATATTAATGCAGATTTATTTTGGGCTGAAGCATGACTGTTTTTGTTAGCTTAGCTTTGGAAAGCTGGATTTAAAAGCTACTCTGAGCTCAGTAAGTTTTCTGTCCTGTCAGTGTCAGCTATTGATTTATCCAAAAAGTTGTCTTGTTTACAACAGAGACATTAAATCATAAACCAACTCCCATTGTATCCTGGGCTCAGATAGGCAAAAGCATTTGCTAACTGTTAAACCAGCTGAGCTAATCTGGAATGACTTTGGTTCAGTGGCCAAATCTACTTCTTTGTGCTGTTCTAATGCAACATTAGATTAGTTACTGTCTCTGCAATTGCTGTCAGTCAGGCTCTGTTTATGAAGGATCATGATATTTTTCATAAATCATTTTTTTTCCCTCTTCTTTTGCTGTTTAAAGGATAATAGTACTGTAGCTTTGCAATTGTTTTATGAGGCAGTAATCTTGTTCCTGTGAGGATAAACCGTGAAGCCAAAAGCAGTGCTGATCTCCAGAGAAGCCAGTTATTGCCTAGGAAATCACCCCAAAACAGCAATTATCACGACAGCAGTGCAGCTCCTAGACTCTGAAACAGCAGCCACAAGACTTGTGTCAGAAATAGCCCATCTATGGGCTACTGAATCCAAAATGCACAAATTAGTTCACAGTCTGAAGTAAGTTTGCTTGAAGAGGGAAGCCCCAAAGGCTCAGGTATCGCTGCAGAGCCGTGCGTGTGCTCGTGGCGTGGGAGGGCTGCCTGCACAGCTCAGCTGCTGAAGCAGCCACAGGCTTCAGCATCAGCAAAGCCTCATCACCCTCCCACCAGCACAGCTCCTTCTCAGAAAACCAGGCAGAGAATTCCTGCTTCACTCTGAGCTCCTTTGTTGTAGCTTTCATTGTCCGCCTGCGCTCCGAGGCTGCGGCAGAGCTGCACCTGGAGCAGCCTCACCTTGGTTGATCCTTAAAAACATCTTTAAGCATTTCTGCATTTCAAAGCAACCACAGGCAAGCAGCTCACAACCACGATTGTGGTGCTGAGGCAGAGTTTTGGAGAACATGAGCAGTCGCAGGCACTCTTCCCACTCAGGTCTGTATCACACACACCAGCTTGGAAGTAACGTAGCACCTCGCCGGCGAAGCGCTAAACACCCTGCGTTGATGCACTCTGTCCTTAAGAGGTTTATTCAATTAACAGTTTAAACTTTCATTATATTTTGCCATTTGGTAGAAGAGGATTCTTATGCATTTAATAGTTTTATGCATTTACCCATTAGTCCTTTAAGTGGGCTGGCTTGGAGGAGCTCTGCCATGTTGCTGGCGGGGGTTGCAAGGGGGGCCGGGGCAGGCAGAGCAGACAGTGATCCATGGCACGTGTCACGGCCGTTTGTATCTCCCTGACCTCCTCAATCCATCTCTCTGAAGGTTGCTGTGCATTAATCCTGCAGCAGCTGCTGGGCCAACCATTTCTAGGTAGCAGGCAAGGCTTCAGGTAGCCTCTTTGCACGCCGAGCTGTAGGAGAGCCCCAGATTGGCACTATTGTTTTTCATCAAAACTTGGAAGAAAACGACATATGTTCTTGAACCCAAGGGCTGCTGATCACTTTAAATACTTTAAATTAATCCAGCTTCATTTGTTAAAACTAGCATCATCTGCTTAACGACTAGGGGTAGGCTGGTTTATACTCAAAAACAGGCACTGCAGCAAATCTTAGCCTCATGCTTCATCTGAGATTGTCTACAAGTCATTTTGTGGCTCTATTAATGTTATGTTAGTCCTTAGCCCTATTCCCTTTTAAATGCCTGCTCCACAGCAGGATGCTGTTCTCATTCCTTTGTGTAGTAGATCTTTCTGGCCCTAGAGAAGGCTGAGCAGGTGACAGGGTTTATCTTCAGAGGGAGCTGAGGCTGAGGGCAGGAGGCTAGCCCACCCCTTTGCTTCATCTGCAGGTGAATTCCAGTACTGAATTTGCAGATTCTTACCAGTATCAGAGGCTTCTGTACACCAATTTTTCAGTTCTATTTGGTGTCTGATAATGGCTGAGAATGAAACGCTTGCTGCCTTGAAGAGGAATTAAGAGTAAAATAAGCAATGGCCATGTAATTATAAAAATGTTCAGAAATGCAGTAAGAAATGGGATCATTTTTTCTTGTAGGAAGCCCTGGAACAGTAATCTTGCAGTTGTTTCAGACCCTGAGGAAAGACAGAACTGCAGCTGATTTTATTTCTGGCATTTTGTACTGAAATAATCAGCATATCCCATCATGAAAATAATTACTGCAAGGTCTTAGACCTTTGGATGGCTCTGTCCTCTTGCAAACAACCCCTGAATCTATGGCCACCAGAGGAAATGGCATTCCTGATGCAGTGCCCTTAGAAATCACTTCCATTTGGGTTTAATAGAGCTGGAGTCTGGTCCCTTAGGGACTGTTGCCACCCTTTATTTGCCATTTGTCTCCAGTATTGAGGCTGAAGTCAGAGAGAAGAAACCACTTTGCTCAGATTTGCTCATCAATTTTTATACTAGATATAGGCAGGGAATAGTTAGTATTGTCCCAGTTTTATAGGTGCTGTTTGTTTCTGAATTCTCCACTAAGGTCAGTGCTGACTGAGATGTCTCAGAGTATTCAGCTGCCTTTAAAAATAATGAAAAATGTAGCAAAAATCAGATGCACAGAAGACTTTGGCATACTCTTATTGCTTCTAGTGTCTTCTCCTGGTAATAAATGGTGTCATTATGATACCTGTGTTAAATGGAACAGACCTAATTGCTGTAATTTATGGGAAAGTGAGTGTGTGACTAAAATGCAAGAAATTTCTCTTCATGTCCAACCTAAACCTCCCCTAGTGCAACTTGAAGCCGTTTCCTCTTGTTCTATTGCTTGTTGCTTGGGAGAAGAGGCCAACTTCCCACCTTGTTCCAGCCTCCTTTCAGAGAGCTGTAGAGCACAAAAAGGTTATTCTTGTTACTCTGCTATTCTTTCTTCTGTTGCTGTTGGTTCCCAACCTGTTTGTTCTGGCAGGTTGAGCTCCTTGGCCCATGTCATCTGTCATCACCATTGTGTTTTGGTGGCAAAATGAGCAGAAGCAGGGTGTGCAGGGGCTGCTTGGCCATCTCTGGGCTCCTACCTGTGTCCAGCAAGCAGAACTACTCCCCATCACTGTTCCCCCTCTCCATCACCATTGCTGCTTTCTGTCACCATTCCCACTCTTCCATCACCATTTCCCCATCACATTCCCACTCTCCATCACTGTTAACAATCCCCATCATCATTCTGGCTCTCCATCATCATCCCTACTCTCTGTCCCCGTTTCCATTTCCCATCACCATTCCTACTCTCCATCATTATTTCCCCATCACTGTCCCCTTTCCCCATCACCGTTCCCACTTTCCATCATCATTTTGCCATCATATTCTCACTCTCCAGTTCCCAATCCCCATCATCCTTCCCACTTTCTGTAACTGTCCTCACTGTCCATCACCGTTCCCACTCTCTGTCATTGTTTCCCCATCATATTCTCACTCTCCAGTTCCCAATCCCCATCATCCTTCCCACTCTCTGTAACTGTCCTCACTGTCCATCATCATTCCCACTCTCCATCACCATTTCGCCATCATATTCTCACTCTCCACTGTTCCCAATCCATCACCCTTCCCACTCTCCATAACTGTCCTCACTGTCCATCCCCATTCCCGCTCTCCATCACCATTCCCTCTCCCTATCACATTGCCATTCCCATCCCCACTTCCCTCCCCAGGGAGCAGCAGTGCTGTCTCAGCCTTGCTCTGCAGCAGGCTCCTCCGCTGCGGATCTGTTCTTTCCAGCCAAACACGACCACCTGCAAGTTTGTGCTGGTGTTAGCGTTTTCCTCTCCCATTATTCCAACCCAGCTGGCTTCCCTTTGAAGTTCCTTCCCTCCTGGTAAATGTTAGCTGTAATTTCTCTTGGCCAAAGGAACAGATAGTGCATTCTTTGCTGTCTGTGTGATAATGGCCACAAGTGTGCTGGCTGCCTTCAGCCCGACCCACCGCCGCGGCTAGCTTGCTCTCCTCGGCCAGGAATGTGGACGAGCTCATCCCTGCCACGGGGACTGGAGTTCTCCTGCAGAAAGCTCCAGGCTGAGCCTAGCCCTGAGGACTGTTGTTACACATCCTGTGACCATTCCTTGTGAAAAATTACCCAAGAAATCCAGTCTAGGGGTAACTTTTGAACAACCTCAGAGCTCAGGGTAGGTTTTGGTGTTGTTTTCCAGATTCATGCAGGCTAATGTTTTGCTTTTTCCAGCTGTCCTAGCCTTTTTCTAAACATATTCCAGTGCTTATCCTTGCATTAAGCACAATAGCAGTGGAGAAGGGAGACTTGTGACCATTTGAACTTGAAATCCCCAGAGAGCTTTTTATTCTAATAAAACAGCAAAATATTGGATACATGACACCCCTTACATCAAACTCTATCATATTAAGGAAACCTTAGAACTCTGCTCTGCAGCCTGGCCTGATGCATTACAATTCATCTGGGATCAGGAGAAGAAATAATTACATCTATTTATTTATTCCACTGTCAGAATTTAGACACTAGTTTTTCATATTGTCTCTGTCATGAAGAATCATAATTAAATAACATGTCAAAGGCATTGATCATGCAGCTCTAAATCTGTTTGATAGATCAGGGAGGCCTTTTGTTATTAGGGGATAGCACGAGATTAAAATGCAAGTTTGCCAAGCCATCCACCTCGTTCTGCAGAGGGCTTTTTCCCTCCTAATTAACCACAAGATGTTGATGGCTTGTCATTCTGATGTTACATGAAGTAATCTCTTCCTTTTTATTTTAAGTTCAGTATTACCATTTCCCTTTGACCAGAATCTCACTAGATGTGTACGATCATATCAGGCTATGAAATGACATACTTCTCTTGTGGTTCTTTGGGGTTTTTTTCGTTTGTGTTTTCATTTTTCTGTCCTAATTCCTCTCCTTAAGAGGCACTGTCTTATCACAAAGAAGATCAGCAGGAGCCTTGCCCATTGTCATTCCTTCCCTTCTCTTCATTAGCTGTGTGTGGACCCAACCCAGCTAGGGGAGTGGATGCCACTCAGTGCCAGTGCCCAGGAGTATGTGAACATCTTATTCCAACTCCAGCTCCTCAACACACACCCCTGGCAAGAACAGGAGGTGACAAGGACAAGAGAAAACTCACTAACTTAGCTATCTAAATGGTTACTAATTTCTTCCAGAACATCCCTTGTGCTGCTTCAAAGGATAAAAAGATGTAAATAAATAGGCATTTGTTGTCCCTTTTTGATGTGTTTTTCTCCCATTTTTTTCTGTAAGAACATAAGCTAGGGAGGTTTTACTCAGATTTGGTGGCAGAACACATGCATTAAGATTAAGTTTCTTTTTAAAATTTGCATTCTTTGCTTGCTATGTTTCCTAAATGGGGCAAGAGGGTTTCTTAGCATGTCTTAGTATTAAAATCTAAAGTAACAGACCTTCATTCTAATGAGCTTTGTAAATCTGACCTAAAAAGTGTCGCCTGGAGTCTTTGAAATGAGTTCCCTACAACTTCCTCTGATCTGATTGTGTGTTTTAGGGGAGGTTAAATGGGTTAAGATTCTTAGCTGTCCTAAAGCCATTGGAGTGATTCCTTATTAATCTTTTTCACCCCCTAAGACATCATCTACAGATCTAGGCGGATTTAGTACATAAGATAACTTGGTCAGCCCTTGCCATAACTACCCACACAGCTTCTGAAAGGACAAAAGGGTGACAGAAATATGCAGAAACCCTTCCATAAAGGTTCATGTGAACAATACTTCCCAGTCTTTTCCCCTCAGCTGTGTTCAGGTCTCACTCGTTGCATAAGACGAGTTTGATCGTCATAGGATAATATCTCTGTAACTTGTGATCTAAATTACAAAGAGGTTTGTTGTGCTCTGTGTCCTGTGGCAAAACTTGTGAGCAGAAGACAGGGTCTTCAATTAGCCTTGTTACTGTTGATAACCAAGAGCTTCTTGTTCCTGCACTTGAGGGTGCTCAGAGGCTGTGCCAGCAGCTCCTCCTCCTCCCTGCCTGCTCCCAAAGAGCTTTTCCGATGAGTCTCTTCTTTCATGCACCCTTAGGAAGGCTGTTAAGGTCTGGACAGAGCTGCTGTGCTGATAGCAAAACTTTCCAGAGCTTTACTTGCAGGAGAGAAATGTCCTTTTCGCTAAATAAATAACAGGAAAAGGTAAAAATCCAGAGATATTTGCATTCATCTGCCTGATGGATGCTTCTATCTGGGCATCCTTTGGTGTAACAGGAGAGTTCAAGGCCTTAGCTTCTGGTGGGAAGGCCAAAAGCAATGCTTTTACCATCAAGATGCTTTTCTTGGAAGAAAAGAAAATCCAGTTATCCTTTGACATTGACTATATATTTTACATGATTCCTTCCTACCCCATCCAAGTGTTCTATCTGCATGGCAGCAATGGTGTTTCCACTTCACCCTCTTCTGCCAGAGCTTCTTTGCTCATAACCATTTGCTGAGGATTTTTACCTGGCTGGCCAAAACCTCTCAGCATTTGGGAACCTACTAATAATGCTAATACAATGTCAGGGGTCAGTTGCCATTTACTCCATGTCAGGAGACTGTCAGTTCCTTCCATGATTGATGGCTGTGAAAACACAGGATAATCTATAAAATAGCAAGGAGAGGGTCCCCACCCTGAGTAGGGCATTTTCAAAACACAGCAAACTGAAACACAAAACTCTTTGGGAAGAATTTTCTGAGGATTTTGAAGTGCTTGCCTTAGCATTCAGCTCCCTGTTGACATAAGTGTTCCTTAGTCCTTCGCAGGTGCTACTGTAACTTCATGGAGCTCTCAGGAGCCCTTTGCAGTCTTTCAGCCTCAAAAGAAAGGAAAAACACTTAAAAATAGTGAGTGGCTTCTTCAAAAGCTGGAGCTCTCTGATAAGTAACCTGAGTGTCTGGTTTTCGCTGTATTTTAACACCTTCTGAAGTGTGAGAGCCCAGCCCCAGCAAGCCCTGGGGGGGCAGCAGTCCCTGCAGCCCCATCCCCGGGGTCATGGCTCTGCCCTCGCGGCGATAATAGACTTAAGCGTGTGCTTAACTGCTTCCACGCTAAGGAGAGCATTTAAGCATGGTTCTTAAATCTCAGTGGCTCTAAATCAAGTATATCTTTTAAAGTGCTCCTCTCAACTGGCCAAATGTCCAGTGGCAAATCATTCAAGGAGAGGACTCTAAAATCTGAATAGTAAGAAAATAGTGTGGACCTAATCCAGGCGCTCGTGCACGGAGCCATCACGGAGGTGGAATCCTGTGGGATCCTTCCTAGCTCTCATCTGCAAGCTCACTTAAGGTGGAGTCTCCATCCCTGGAAGTGCACAGAAAATGTGTGGATGTGGGATTTGGGGGACATGGTTTAGTGGTGAGCATGGTAGTGTTAGGTTAACAGTTGGACTCGATGATCTCAGAGGTCTTTTCCAACCATATCAATTCTGTGATTCTGTTTGGACTTTTCATGCTGGTTTGCTCATCTTTAAAATGAGACCTGTGATTTTCTTTTCTTCCTGTGCTTCAGATGTTCTAAGTCCTCATGTTTAACAGGTCACCAGGTCTTCAGCAACTTGCAAGTGCATGTGCTTATGGTTAGCTGGGCACGTTGTATCTTGGAGAGACAGCAGCAGCAGGAGTCCTTCTCAAAGGAGGGCTGGCTGTCACTCTTCAGCAATAATTAAACCAGAAATTATGGAATTATACATGTGTTTGAAAAGCCATTAGCCCTGTCTGTGGCAGAAGGTAAGAAAAGCTCACCGTGTTCTAGCAGCTGTGAAGCCAAAATGATGCCCTGGGTTATGCTCTACCCAATAAAGGCATCTTGCTTCCATAATTCCCCTTCTGCTACTTGTGACACCAGGATGCCATGGATTTTTATCTGCATGGAGACCAGCTTTGGAAACTGCAGAGATGTTTCAGGCAGAATCTAGGAGAGAGCTGAGGAATGTGTGCTTTATTAAAAACTGGAGGCACTTTAGGTATTTAGCCCCTGAAGCTTTTTTTTTTTCCTTGTGTCTCTTAATTACTTGTAATCTGACTTTTCTTTCTAATTGAGGCTCCCAGCATCTGTCTAGCTACCAATACTCTTAACAACTAATTTTCATTGCAGTTGGCACCTGACCTTACATGACACATGTAAGGCTCTTAGACAGATAATCCTGCCTTCTTGGGGAGACTTATGTCGCCATGGAGGGGTCAGTGGTGTGAGACAGCACAGCTTGAGGTGCGAAGTGCCGCCACGGCTCACACACTTTACCTAGCTGAGTCTGGGAATCCCTTAACAGGCTGATCCAGGCTTTTAGCCAGCCACTTCCCTCCTCCTGCTTTTGTCCTGGGCAGGCATTTCTCTGCCTTGTCACTGCCGGGCCTTAAAGCAGCATGTCTGCCTTGGTTCATTTGCAGACATCAGTAGAGACATTTCACACTGAATTCCACCCTGTGGGGCCGTGTCTAATTGGACAAATTTGAGCAGCAGGCAGAAAAGCCACCGCGGCGTGGAGTGGTGATATATGGGCACAGGCAAAGCTTAAAGACACAGCTCCTCTCTGCTTGCCCACAGCATCCCGCAGGGGAAGCAGGATCTGCTCTGAGCTTCAACATCTCACAGCATCACCTTGGTGCTGCAGCATTCTCCAGGCTTCTCTCTGCCTCCTCTCTCTCTACAACTCCCTGCAAGGAGGTTGGAGTGAGATGGGGGTAGGTGTCTTCTCCAGGATTAACAGTGAGAGGAAATGGCATCAAGTTGAGGCAGGGGAGGTTTAGATTAGGTATAAGGAAGAATTTCTTTACTGAAAGGGTTGTTAAGTCTTGGAATAGGCTGCCCAGGGAGGTGGTGGAGTCACCATCCCTGGAGGGGTTTAAGAAACATTTAGATGTGGTGCTTAGGCCCATGGGTTAGTGGTGTGGTAGAGATAGGTATGGTTGGACTTGGTGATCTTGGAGGTCTCATTGTGATTCTGTGGTTCTGCCCATTCAATCTGCTAACAAAGTGCACTCTGAAGGAGCAGGAAAGTGTTTGCAACTTTGCAGCAGGGCATGGAAATGTTTCATCCAGCCTTAAGCCTGGAAATGAAAGAGCTCCTTGGGCTTTCAACTGCCCAGCTGCCATCCACATTCGAGTTCCTTTTCAGGGAATTTCCTGCAGTGTTGCAGCAGGCAAGGTGGACTGGGGAGGCACTGTTATTAGCAAAAAGAAAGAGGGGGGGGAGGCATTTCAGAACCTTGGCAATAAAAGTGAGTTGAAGGGTTGTTTCTGGTCAGAGATGTTTCTTTTCCATTTTATGTTGCTTAAGCATAATAAATGTCAGATGGCTGGAGGAGCATGTTTTATTAAAATAAGTGAATTTGGAGTTCATGAAAGAGCACTGCATTGATAGCACTGTGCACAGGATGGCTTTGTTTGTGAGGGGTGCAGGGAAGGGGGGGTCCAGGCCACCTCTCACCCATGTTTGCAAGGGCCACTTTTAGAAGGGAGAAATCCCCTGGAACCCTTTTTCCACATACTTGCTCTGGTTTTAGTGTCTCTGCTGAGATCACAAAGCAAAGTGTCACCTACTAACAACTGCAAGAAGCCCTTTTTGGAATGCAAAATTGAAGAATATTCTGTGGTTTGCTTGGGCTTGGGTTGGTTGGTGTTTGGGATGCTTTTGGTAAGTGGATTGAGACTTCAACTCAAGTTGTTATCCATTGCAGAAGGGCCAAAAGAGGAGGATGATTTTCCATTGTCACTGCTCTGGTTGTGTGGTGCAGCTCAGCAAAAGGATTCCTGTGAGAAATCCAGCTCCTGAGGCTCTGGTTTTGAAGTTCCTCAAACTAGTTTACAATATATCAGCCCTCCTCCAAGTTTAATTCTTCCCTTGAATGCATTTATATCAGTGCATGCATTTATATGAGTGACATTTTGATCTATTACAGGTCCTTCACTTGGGTTTTAGGTTTTTTTGTTGGTTGTTTTTTTTTCTGAGAAACAAAGCTCCACATTCTGATGTTTCACAGATAACAGTAGTTCTGAAAAGGATCTTACTAAGCACAAAAGCAAAGTGTTGAAACAGCTTCCCAAAGGATGGCCTTGGTGACAAGTGCTTACATTTTGCATCGCTCAGGCTGTTGTGTCATGAATCTGAACTTGGACCAAAAACCTCTGCGTGACTCTGAGAGTGCTGAGAGCTTGCTGGGTGCAACAAGCTGCTCCAGGGAGAAAGCCTAGGGAAAAGAAAAAGAAGTGGTTTGGTGGCTTTGGAAGGATCTGGCCAGAGTTTTGTGGTAATAGTGTAAGATATTGATGCTTAGTGATGTAAAGACCAAGAGTGATGCTGCAGCAGCACCAGGTCAAGCAGCATGTCCAAGGGAGGCTTCTCTTGCTGCCCCAAAATGCCCAATTACATGGGTGTCATGAAGAGGTCTCTGCCAAATGGCATACAAGTGATGGCTTCAGCTGATAGAAACAGCAATCATTGGTTTTTTTCTCTGTGATTGATGTCTGTTTATATTTAATGTAGTCACTAGATGAAAATGGAAGTCTGGTTAATCAGGTCTGGGTTTAGAAACCCAAACTAAGTCATTCATGTGGATAGGGTTGAATTTCCTCCTGTCCTTGCGACCTGTTCCTTCAATCCTCTAGCTTAGATCTGAGGGTTTGCTTTGCTTAACTTTTTCCAAACTGAAATAAAAAGCAGCTTACTTTAACATATATCATGGGAGCACTGTGAATTTTTCCCCCTCTGGGCTACTCCAAACAAGCCCTAGCTAGGCCCAGCAGTAGTGAAAACTTCTGTGAAGCTGAAAGTGGAAGATTTAATGCCCTTGTAACTTTAATCTCTCTCCTTAATAAATTATTGATGCAGAATGTGTCAGAAACACATATGTTGCAGAGCACTAAAAGTTGCCACTGTGGTGGGTGAAGGCAGAGGAGGTCATGCCACTGCCCACCAGTGTCCCAGCTGGGTAGCAGAGACATCCGTTACCATTCAGGCTCTCCTCTCTAGTCACATTCCTGCTTTTCCTATGGGAAAGGTGCTGATTCCTATCACAGCTGATGGGAACCTTCCAGTGGAAGCCCATTCAATCCCTTAGAAATACCTTGACACCTTGTAAATAGTGGGATGTCTTTAAGAAAACATGGTAAACATTAGCCCAAGAGCTAGCAGGGTATATGAACAAGAAGGTCAGAAAAAAACAAGGCTAATAAATATCCAAGGGCTTTGAGAGGCATGTGAGGGGAGGGAGAGTCCTGCTGGGCAGCCCTGGAGCCCAGTGCAGGGAGCTTGGTCTGACCTCAGACTCCATCACCTGTTAATTCCACTCTCCTATGGGAGCAACAGGACTTGTGCTCCCTCTCCCACTCATTTTTCTCCTTCTATGAAATGACAAGTGCATCTCAGCTACCCAGCAGGATGGCTGAGGAGGATGCCAGAGCTCCTCCTCACTGGGCTGTGTGCATCCATCAGCAGGGGCACGAGTAGCTTGCAGAGAGACTTGGAGATATGAATCATTGCTAAAGTGTCAAAATTATAATTAAAAAGGTTTTCTCTTCTGGCTTTTTGTCTACATACTTTCCCAATATTGTCACTTGGCAAGGCCAGGGTGTCTCTCACGATGTAATTGCTGCAGAACATTTCCTTGAAAGAGCAGCAACACCCTGCCTCCTCCTCACACTTGCATGTGGAAAGCACCAACTGTTTTATAGGCATTAGTGAGTTATGCTTCTCAGTGCAAGGAGGTTTGAGCTGTCTGTGCAGCTGAGACAGCTGTAAACCAGCTTTGGGGATGAAGTGACCTGCCTGAGGCTGCTCTTCGGATGCTGTAGCAGAGGCAGGAGCTGTGCTTGTACCTCTTCCAGAGAGGGAAAACAAAGAGATTTTTACAAGACAGTCTCTGTGTGTATATTATTTCTCTTCTCTTCCTCCTCTAGAGGAGTCTGTAAAAAGAAGGAAGCTGTCTCACCCAAAAGCAGCATCTCTGTGGGACAGCATGTCCGTGCTGAGCCGCGTTGGTGCGGCACAGCTGACAGCAGCACTGCTCCAGCTCCTCTTATCCCTGCCTCTACCCCGTTTTTGGTGGGAAGCTGGGCTTGCAGAGATGTCAGAGCTGCTCCTCTCCTCGGGGCTGCTGGCACTTCTCAAGCATTTAGGGTTTTAAAAAGCTGAAGGGCTCTCCTGCTGCCCTGTTAAAGAGTGCCAGGTAATCCCTTTATGTAGTTATACCAGCATTTCCCTGCCAGAGCATCACAACCTGCTCAGAGGATGGCTCAGAACTGCAGGTGCCTCCCTGGCAGGGAGTGAATGGCAAGAAATAGCTCAGGGTCCAGGTTTTTTAAAGGAGCAGTTGTGGTGGTAGTAGTAGAATTAGTAAATAAACAGAAGAGATCTTTCAAATCAGTTGCAGAACATGCTTTCTATTTCTGGGCAAAACTTTGAAGATCTGGACATTTTTCAACTGTTTCAAAATGCAGCCTGAAATTCAAGTGATAGCTTTTGGGGGAGTTTGTTTCATTTTTTAATATATTTTTATTTTAATCTTTAGTACCATGAAAATTAATCTTTTGGACAGAGGTCACAGTTGAGGGAAGAAGAGTGCATGGGCAGTGAGGACTGCCCATGGTTGGGGTAATGCAGGCTCAGGTCTTCAGCTGGCCTAAATTAGCCCAGCTCCCTTCAGGCTCCAGCTGTAGGCATATCTTACTGTTCCATTGCAGCAGATCTCATTTATGACATGTTTTTAAAGCAGATCTGTGAAATGATCCAGCTTTAAAAAAATAACACTAATAAGGGTGTAGTTACATGAGCATCTTATCCCGCAGCAAAGCCAGTTTAAGAGGCTCCCAGCCCTTCCCTGACCCTGCCTTCTCCTTCCAACCCCACAGTTCATTTCCCCTCAGCTCTGCTGCTGCAAGCTTTTGGTGTTTGTGGGTTTGTGGGGTTTTGATTTTGAGGTTTTTTCCCCCTTTCTTGCCTTGTTTCAGTGACCAAGCAGAGCATGTTTCCTTAGCACATGTATGAGCAGGATGGAGCACGTGGTGTGCGGTAGCAGAGGGATGGTGATGGGGGACAAGGGGAAGGGCTGGGAAGTACACAAGCAGCAGTAAACTTTCAAAAGGCCTTCAGTGCCAGAGCAGATGTTCCTGCAGCTACTGCTAAACCCAGGTGGCTTTGTAGGGGTTTTGTTTGAAGAGCCAGGCAGGCAGACAGCTGGGTGGGCACTCCGGGCACTGCCTGGGGTGGTGGGTAGGAGCTTACCCCACCATGAGTGATCAGAGAAGCACAGAATCATAGAATGGTTTGTGTTGGAAAGGGACCTTTGAAGGTCATCTAGTCTAACCCCCCTGCAGCCAGCAGGGACATCTGCAACTAGAGCAGGTTGCTCACAGCCCCAAACAACCTGACCTGGAATGGTTCCAGGGATGAATGGGACATCTCCCACCTCTCTGGCCAACCTGGGATGTTGGCTGAGGCTTTGGCTCCTGGAGTCAGCAAGGTTGCAACCAATTCCTGGACCCCTGCTGAATTTGGGCCATAGCTATTAGGTTATTAAGTAAATTGTGCTGATTTTTGTTGCCAACAGCAGCTTGTTTTCATCAGAGCAGTGCTGGTGTTAGCACTGGAATAGAGGAGAACGAGTTGAGATTTCAAGGAACCTCAGAATAGTTCACTCTACCAGGAAATTCAGTCTACAGGGATTCTGCACTACATAGCAATGAGATCAAATGCTTTTCTAACCTATTTACTTTAAATGTATCTTGACTATTAGTAATGATGGAGTAAACAGACAGGTCTTCTTAAAGCGTGGTGCCTGGTGAATGTCTGACACAATATTTAATGAGAGTAGGGAGGGTTTTTTATCCAACTGCCTTTGGTCTGTGGAATGTGTTTTCTCCTCCTTGTTTTGGCTGCATGGATCTTGTGGCTGATCTATTTAAAAATAATTAAGTGAACAGTTGCAGAAACAACATGGTATCTTTGACCTGCACGTGGTGCAGATTAGGTGGAAACACCAAGCTTTCCTTCATGTGTGGGGCTGCTTATCTGTGCCCTCCAAACAATGCATGCAGATAGCATTCCTCATGCTTTCTAAAGGAGCTGAAAAACATGATGCCATGTAACAAAACCTCCCCAGGGCTGCAGTTTGATGTTCAGCAGGGAAGCAGCAAGGACTCAGAGGTTTGCTGTGACTGCTCAGGCAATCCAGGGAGCTCCTGTCCCTTGACACTTGCTGGGTGAGTCCCACATCTGCCTGGTGCTGCCACTGATAGCCCAGCATGGGTTTGCAAAATGTATTCCTCTTCTTCCTTTATACATTACACAGAATGGAAACAAAAATGAGATATAAAGACAGAGTCTATCAATCATTACTAACCTAGCAGACAAAGCATGAGCATGAATCTACTTTTCTTTTTTACTGCTGTAATGACCAGAAACTCTAGTTACACTCTAGTAATGAGAAGAATGGAGTTGGTTGGGTACACACCAGAGTGTAAGACCAACTGTCTGTGCATCCATCCTGTCTTGGCCACTGTACCTGCCTGCTGCAGCCCCTGCCTGGGGCTGAGAGCTGCCTGTCCCTCTCTTGCCATCCCGTTATGGTTCCTCAAACAGTCTGGATGTGACCAAAGAGGACTTTGAGACAAAGTGTAGCAATTCTGGTTTAGCTGAATCAGGACTAAAATGCTTAACCACACAGCCATGCCCAGAATAGACCCCTGAGGACAGCTGGGTACAAGTGGCTTTGCCATTTGGGTTTTTTTGGGGTAATCATTTCAGCAGCAGTGCCAAGGAGATGCTGATGGTAAGAGATGCTGGTTTACCTTGGGTGGTTATTAGTGTCATTTCTTTTTTGATCAGCCTTTTGTGTACTTAGAGCTGTTCCATGCAGTCCAGAGGGGTTTTATGGTTTGGGAATTTATGGTGAAGGCACTGTAGCACCAGGAGTTTGTGCTCCTGGGATTAAGCTGGGCAGGCATAGGTTACTGCAGCAGCATTCACTGCCTTTCCTTCTCTTCCTGGAATTCTGTGGGCACCAGTTACACCATCATCAAATTCACATCAGAACGTCAGCAAATCACCACATTCTCATTAGTTAGCCTAATTTTAATCCTTTGGATAAAGGACTTCATTTTTATCAGTTCACAGGCATGGAAGTGACAAGCCCCTTTATAGCTATCAGGGATAGAGAGCAGCAGCTCCAAAAAAGCCATGGGATTTTGGAATTGGCACTGAGAAACTTGTCCATAAATGCCAGGAATAACATTATATTTGACTATTTAACCCTTACCCAGGCAATTTGAGGACTGGAAACCATATGTGCTTTTCATCATGGGAGCCAAGATGACCCTACATGAAGATAAATATAACTCCATAAAAGCATTCAGGAAGGATGGTGTTGTGGTTCAGAGCTGGGCAAGGGCTGGGGAGCTCCAAGGTCTAATCCCAGCTCAGCCACAGGCTTCTTGGGTGATCCTGGGCATGTAACTTAATCTCTGCATCTTTCAGTTTTTCCATTTTTGAATTGAGAGATAATAACACTGCCCCACAGCCATGCCTGCAGGATAAACACGGTGCTGCTTGGGAGGTGTGGGCTTGGAGGTGGTGCTGCTGACCACCAGGAGAAGTTGTAGCCAAGTGTTCTGCTAAAGGTATGTGCTGCTCAGCTGCCAGTGCTATTCAGAGTTGCACCTCTCCTGCTCTAAAAGGCTGCTTGAATAAACTCCTGCCTGAACTCAGAAGCATCTCAGACCAGGGCAGCACAGCTGGAAGGTCACATCACTGGCAAATGTTCCTGCTTAGAACATCATTTAAACTGAAAAACAACAAGAGGGGGGAAAACTGAGAAAAGAAAAGGGAACCCTGGAGTGGATGAGAGCATCTGGTTTTGTTTGAGTGCTACCTAAGTAACTTGTGTTTATTGGTTATAGACTTGGTGTTTTCTTTATGCTGTCTCTGGCCAGGTAGCAGTTGTTACGCTCGTGACTTGGCATTCACATCAGCTCTTTGTGAGTCTGCTCAGGAGGTATAAATCCTGATCCTCTTAGGATTCTTGGAGAAGCTGGGATATTGCAAAGTAACCAGCAAGACAGAGGCTTTTCTTAATTGCTCACTGAGAGTTTCCACTCATATCCTGTGGCTCCCATGGGGATATGGTTTCATCACTGTGGGATGGTGACACAGAGAGAGGCAGTCCCTGCCACTGTCAGGAATCATGTCCATGAGATGATGTCTCTGCTAAGGTGCTGTCCTTGCTCTGGACAGCAGGTAGAAGCCTGCTGGAGGCTGAGCAGCCAGCCCTGGGCTGCATAAGGTGCAGGGGAGTGTAATCACCCATTGTTTGGAAGGAAGAGTTTTGATGTAATTATACCCTCCAGCCATTGCCACACTTTCCTCTCTTTCATCTTCAGGCAGGTCCACACGTTCAAATGGAAGCTGGAAATGAAACACATCTGGACATCCAAAAATGACAACAGACTTTTGTTTGCTATTTTTGGTATACAACAAAAGCTTTGTATCTTGCTAATTGAACATATGGGCTCTCAGTTGCCTTTTCCCCCCTCCCCCTGCTAAACTCTGCTTTTCCATGTGTCATCGTATGAGTCCAACATTTGATCTGTCGGGTCCATCTTGGCCATGTGGTTGTTGTAATCTGCTACACATGTAGGCTTGTTTTCCTGTGCATCCTGACCTCCAGTGAGAGCTGCAGTTGTTTCCATCATGGAGAGTGTTGAGGAGTTACACATCCTTTTTATCAGTGTATTTGGCCACCGGCAGCTCCTCGCAGCACGGAGCAGGGATCCTGCCAAGCCTCCGTAGGCTCAGGGTTTGAGGGTAGCCATCTCTGTTTGTATTGTGATACCAGATGCTGGGGTTTTTTTACAGTGTAACAGAAGTAGAACTTCCCCAAAATAAAAAATATCTACCTAAGTAAAATGTAGTGTCCCACCAAAGGGAGCTGAGGGGCAGCATGAGCTAGTTAGAGCTGGAGCATAAGGAAAGGCTGGTTGATGGTCACCAGGCAGGCCTGCATGCACCAGGAGGGTCAGCATCATGGTGGCTGGTGTGGAAAAGCAGTGTTTGCTTCTGCAGAAGGCAACATGCTTTGGAGGCTGTGGGATAAAAAGAGAGAAATGTCCTATTTGAGTGGAGGGCTGAGCCCTTCAAAGCAGGCTGTGCTCTACATACCCACTGGGAGCTTGGCCTCTCCATGGGGGCATTCGTGAGACTCCACTCATTAGGGATCCAGGACTTCTTGATTAGGGTGAAAGATTCATCATCAGAATTTTTCTTGTGCCTGTGGGGGATCCACTTCTTTCCAACTACAGCTCTAAATTGTTCCCATGCTTCATCATGGTTTGATTAGCTAAAATCGTGGAGGAACTGTTTGAGGCACTTACCATAACTACAAAGCAGGTGACAATGATCAAACCATAGGGCATGGAGTGGGGACTGCTCATTCCTTAGTTTATGGAGCCTGGATGTGGCTGGAGGAGAGCCCATCCCAGGTTCCTGAGTGCTGAAGAGACATGTCACCTGCAGGCTCTCCACGTGCTGAGCACTGCTGCAGGTTGGAGATGTGGTGCTGAGG
Organism: Bucco capensis; assembly: GCA_013396975.1. NCBI lineage: Eukaryota > Metazoa > Chordata > Aves > Piciformes > Bucconidae > Bucco > Bucco capensis. The sequence continues at coordinate 194,452 of VWZO01005326.1, read as the reverse complement.
GACATGGTTTAGTGTTGACTTGGCAGTGCTGGTTAACTCTTGGACTTGATGATCTTAAAGGTGTTTTCCAACCAAAATAATTCTCTGATTCTATATTGCTTCCCAGGATAACTTAATGCCAAAAAAGGGATAACTGTGCATTTGATTGCCCCACAAGCATGTGTAGCCCCAGCCTGTGCATCCACATCATGTCACAGCTGTGCTAATAGTCACCTCTCCTGCAGTAAATATTGAGCCAATTTCATCACATTTGGTTTATGTTTATCAACACAGCACTTGAGCAATGGGGTTTGGGTTGCAATAAGGGAAAGAGTCCATTTCTGTCTAGCTCCAAAGTGAGGGAATGAGAAGCCATATGTGGCATGGCCTGGGCTGGCTGGAGGCTCTGCTGTCTCCGTGTCGCAACCCAAACACCTGACTGCAGCAAAAAGCAAATATTTGGACTTGCAGAGAGAGCTAAGGCAGTTCCCACCAGGAATACACTTATTATATATACATAATAATATCTAAAATTCATGCATCATGCTGTTATTCTGTTCAGTGCTGGGCAGTTTTGTCTGAACTCCCTTTTTCTCTTTAGCTGGGAGTGTGTAACATTAAACCAATCTGGGCATGCACTCGAGGATTTCCCAATCAGCTGAAGAATGAACTCTGAAGCAGAAGTTTCATTTAACAAAACAGACTGGCAATTATTATTCATAAATGCAGATGTTATGGCTGCAGTTGTTTCACTTCTTTCTTTTACAGCCCTATAAATTGTATACAGAACATAAAGGGCTTTACTTCTTAAATAAATGTTTTGCAGCCGCCATAAATTATCTTTCTTGCATTCATAATGAAAAAAAAAAGAGAGTCACTGTTTGATGTTTTATATCCTCTTCCCTAAAATGTAAAATATGGTAGTTGGAGCCAGATTTTATCTCATTTGAAAATAAAAGAAGGTTCATTTCCTACTAATTTTTTTCAGTCTTAGGTTTGGAGTTCCCATGAAATGTTGCCCAATCTGCAAAGCAGCATTACAGCAAACTCTGCTTTATCTGAGGGTTTCTCTTTGAGCTTTACCATCGTGAAATGAGCTGTGAGCATGACCTGAATCTCTCTTAATTTTTTTTAATCCCTAATGTTAGTCTATTTCATCTTTCTACACACCCTGAATCACTGCCTGAGTATCAACTCGGTGAGCTTTCTCTCTCCGCCAGCCCTACGAGGACCCTGCCCCAGTGTTGCTGGCCTGGAAGCAGGCCTTGCTAAACTCCCAGCTCACTGGTTTGCAAAGCAAACTTCAGCCTTGTACTATTTACCTTGGCAAGTGCCCGACCAGATTGATGATCTGTAAAGTGGATTTGTTATTTGGCTGTTTGCTTTGGCAGCTCTTGAAAGCAGTTTGCTGATTACAGTCCCAGATGTCATTGCATACATTACTGTTCCCTATAAGTTCCTTTTAAAGTTCTAATTTTGGCCACAAATACTATTAAGTTTTTTGCACCTTTCAGTCTTGCACTCGTGGATATTAAATATCAAGAGCAGACAGCCTTGGCTTCCTCCAATTTTCCTCCTCTTATCTTTGTTGGCCTCCTCCAGGCATCTCTGTAGGCAGGAGGAGGGATGCTGCTGGTGCTGTGCCCACCCCTGCCCTGAGTGGGTACAAGTTGGTCACACACACAAGTTTCTGATTGTAGATAAGCTGGAAAAGGGACATAGCATCTTTATAAATGATCAGATTTCACATCACCAAATACTTGAGTCAGTAGAGTTGAGAACATCAGGAGTGATGTAACCAAAATCACCCTGTGCCCTATTTGTATTGGGGTAGGCCCACTAGGAGTGTGTCCTCAGAGGTGTTTTTTCTGGGTTATATCCATCTCCTCTAGCTATTATCTTGTTCTTTGTAAAGGCTCTCCAGCCTGATAAGCAATTTGACAAATCAATAGGCTCAAAATCAATTTGTTCCTGACGTCAGGTAATCCTGATTTTGGCTCTGGTGCCAGCAGTGCCTCCGTGCTCTCCTCCCCATGCTTCATTCCCAACCTCATGCTCATGGCTGTTAGGGTTAGGGTCAAGGAATACCAGGAGACTTTATTTCCATGGTGCCTCAAAATACATTTACCCTTCCAAAGTCCAAGAAGAGGCACATGAAAAGCTGAGCTGAGTGTTTGCTCCTCACCTCCTGCAAGTGCTGCAGGGCTGCCAGGGGTGCCTGGCACAGCCCAGCATGGACAAACGATTCCAGGTCCTGGATTGGAGCAGCTAAAATATCCTTTGGGGACAGGAATCTTTTTTTTTTCTTCTATTTTTTTTTCTTTTCTTTTGGTGAGGGTACTTTCAGCTTTGAAATATTGAAGTTGAAGAAGTTAATTCACTTTAAGTAAGTTTACTTTGCGAGGGGAGGATATCAGTGTAGTATTTTTGGCCACTGCTTGAAAATTCCTCTAACCCTTTACTATAATAAGCAAATTGAGCAGATTAAAGCCACATTACACTGCCAAATGGTTTTTCTACCCAGGGTGACATGTATTTTTCTTATTTTTTGCTGTGGAGAGAAGGTTGTGGGGGTTTTTTTTGTGAGCTGCTAGGCTTTTTTTAGCGCTTCCTGTTTTATTGTGTTTGAAGTGTCTTTGTGGTGACCTGTTGGGGTAAGATTCTTCCATATGGAAGTGTTTCTTCAACTTTTAATCATTCTGTTTAAAAAAAAAAAGAAAAAAAAAGATTTTTAAATCCTATTTGCAGATGTCTCTGGTTTGGTTTGCAGAGAGCTAGTCCAACTCACTACAGTGCTGTAGAAGTGTGAGTCATGATGAATCGCTCGTGCACAGTGTGAAGATGATGTCCACATATTTGTGCTCTTCGTTAAGAGAGATACCTTCTTTAGCATCTGCTTAAAATAACTGTAGAAAAGCATTTGTTTGTGTTTTTCTCTTCAGAAAATTATATTCCTGTAAAGATTTAGGGTGAAACTCTACCCTTCCTGAGTGCCTTGGCAAAACTCCTCTTGGTTTTTATGCAGCTGGGATTTCACCAGTAGACCCTGACACTGTTGTAGGTGTCTCTGAAGTCAAGTAATATCAGGATAATACACAAGTTTGTCCTGTGCCTATTCCTGGAGAAAATCTTACTGAGATTTTATATAGGGTCAAATCAAGTTCCAAGTTTATTTTTAAGTCTACAAGACAAAACTCTTCATTAATGTACACCAGGATGCATTTTCCCTGTGCTCACGTTGGACTCACTGGGTTGTAACTGAGAGCAGCGCTTGGACCACTGCAGTTGCATCCTAGCTGCATCCTGTTTCCTATTAGTTTTCATGCTAACATCTGAATTTCAGATTTTTTTCTTGTTTAGGTTTAACTGCTCCAGCAGTAGATAGAGCAGACATCTCAGGACCTTGCTGTCTGGCTTACAGGGGCTGCAAGGGCAAAACTTGGCATCTGTGCAGACAGCACTGGAGCAGCCTCTGCGCTGGAGTTGTCATTCAGGCATCTCCAAGACTTTCCCTCTGCACCATATCCTCAGCCTTTTCACCATAAGAAAACTGGCTTTGACAGTATTTTTGAGCCCACATGTGAATACCACATGTTGAGGTCTCATGTCTGCAGTTTCACTCCTAATTAAGTGTAGATGTAAGTACTGGGTATCTTATAAGGTCTTTGGCTCTCTGCAGTTCACCACAAGCATCTAATTTCCACTTCCTTTGTCTTGGACCTATTATTTATATGAGGAGAGTAGGTGGACTCAGTGGTTACAAGTCTGTTGGATTATTATGTTTCTGTAGCTGACATCCTGTCAAAGGTCCTGCAGAAATGTGCTTTACGGGCTCTTGCTACTTTATTATGGGTAAAATCCTCTCCCCTGCCAAAGGCTAACCCAAGGTCTGTGCACCACTTAAGTCTTACTAAGCCCTGAAAATGGGTCTTAAATGGTATATTGGCCTTGTGCCTGCTCTCAGCATGGAGGTGAATTTCATTCTTTATGCACAGTGAGATTTCCAGTCCAGCTTTGGCTCTTTATCTGGATGGATTCCCTAAACCTGCCTAAAAGCTGAGATGCTACAGCCTGCAGAAGCTGAGACCTCGCAGGCTTTCTGACCTAACAACAGGGTGGTTTGAAAAACAGCAGCTTTTTGATGTAGATGGGCACAATACTCATCTGGTTTGGGTTTTTGAGGTGTTCTGAAGTCATATTGTTAGCTACAGGGGGTCTTTTGTGAGCAGTGATGTGCACTAACTAGCTGCTGAGACCTCAGAGCATCCCCAGGTATTTATTTTCTGAAAGCTGAAGTAGCTATGTTATCTCTTGCCTGTCCTACAGGTGGAGAAACTAAGGCAGAAGATGAACAAATGACTTGACTGGGCTAGGTATAAAGCTGGAGAGTTGTTTTCCTGTCTCCATTTGCTGTGGTGTTGGAAACTGTTTCAGTAAGGAAATCCTTGCAGCCCTATCTGCATCCACCCAAGGAAGATCCTACTGCAGAAACCTCTTCAGGGGATGCTTTCCCTTCTCCTGTGCTTAGATATGGGCAGGGATTTGGGACTGACTTCTAAAGCTGACGTGAAGAAGATTGAATGATGCACTTTGAAGGTCTTTATCATCTCCAGACCTTCTTTGTGCTGCCTCCTGGCAAGGCTTCAGGGGCTCCAGGGAAAAGGTGCCTTCAGTTCAGTGGCAGCTCTCCAGTTTAAATATTTCACCAAAACACCTCCAACATCTGCCACTTCCTCAGTAGTTTCCAAACAGTGTCCAACTAGATGAAAATTAGCCAGTGCCTTAGTTTGTAGAGCTACAAAGGTCAAGTGTCTTGGAGAAACAAGGTGCTAAGATGCTAATTTTTTCCCTTGTAATGAGAAAGCAGTTCTCTGCTCAATTAAGCAGAAAATGTAGGTGGTCTTAAACATCTCTATTTTTGCCTCCTCTTTTGAATGCAATTAAAGAAAAGCTGCTGTGGTCACAGGGAAGGTAACCAGTTTCCAATGCAGTCCCAAAGCCTGTCCTGGGCAGACAGAGATCCTGAACTGGTCTGTCAGGCAGGGAGCTCATCCTGAACTTCTGTTCTCACACTGCACCTCTTATACTTCTCCTCTGGGAATCTTGTTTTCCACTTCTTGGAGATTTGTGGAACATATGCTTTGGAGGGTTCCCAATTTTTTTTTTTTTCACAGCAAGAAAAGAACTACTCTCTGCATTGTAAAAAAGTAACCTTCCTTCTTTGTAATGGGACTTGCCTGGCACAGCTCACCAATCCCCATTTCTCATCACTTCAGAGTGTACTTTTATAGAGTATAAAAATGGTGTTATGATCCATGTTCCCAAACCTTGCCTCAGCTAGCAAGAACATCAATAAAGATGGCTTGATGGACACCAGAGCTGCACCACTGCTTCCCTCAGTGCTTTGAACAGGCTCTGAACATACCTTTTGAATCTATTCATATATGAAACCACTTGTGCCTCTTGTTGACCTTTTAATGTAGCAAAGGTAATAATTGTGTGCTTAGGAAAAGTTACTTCTCCCAGGATACACTTCCAAGCTGGTCACTTACTGTGCTTAGCAATATTTCCTTCACCTCCCGTCCCACTTTTTGTTTCTCTTTCCTTGATTTAAATTAACCTGCAGATAAAGGAGGTCAGTCTACCTGGAATGGCAAAAAAGATTTTCCTTCATTTCTCCCCCCTTTCCTTTTTCTTCTCTCTGGAAAATGATGATTGTTATTTCTTCAAGTCACAGCTGAGATGATGGGTTGATGTTTGAACAGTTATGTTCTCCGTTCCAGGAAAGTCTGTCTTTGTTCCAAGGCTTCCAGCTCAGAGGCTCCTTTCACCTTGATCTTTCAGCAGAGCACTAAAACATTTGGCAAGTTTTTTGTCACATTCTTCTTTTTCTGCTGTCCAGGGCTTTTGAGAGATTCCCCTTGGATAGCTTCCACCTTTCAGCTTGCCCACTGTAGGAAATACTTCCCCTTGTATTCACACAGCCACATCAGCAGACCTGGTGCATCCCTCTCATATCTTCATTAACCAGAACCTGACACTCACTTCTCCTTGAGTTTGCTTCTCTCTGCTTTTGAAGCAAGTTTTCTCTCCTGACACGTTGTGCTAAGCCTACTTGTAGATGTCTCTGTGCTGATGGGAAAGATCCTTAGGACACAAAGGTGGGAGGGACAGTGGTGGCCTTGATGGGCTCTCAAGTCATCGCTCTGCTGACAAAAGGGAGGTAGCTCAGAAGGCTGTCAGAATGCAATCCCTCTGCAAAGTGTCAGTAGTTTCAGTCATCTCATTATCCTGGAAAAGGTGTAGGATCATCTTCTACCTGGGTTATAGGATTCTCCCAATAATCACATTTCTTTTGCATATTAAATTCCCTGGAATTGTGTGATTAGCCCCAGTTCTGAGAGTTCACAGAAGCTTAATTCTACTGTAAAACTGTCAGCAGTGATTTTCTGCTTTTTAAGGCAGATTTTGGTTCTTGTACAGAACTACTTCTTGCTAAATTCCTCCTCAACCAAACACACTTCTTTCTCAGCCATTAAAGACAATAAACTCCATCTCTGGGTTTTTACGTGCTAAACTCAGTTTGTAATGATAGATCCTTGTTTATAACACACTGAAGATTTTTGTTAGCTTTCTGGCATAAAAATTGGAATCTTCTCTTTTGATTGGTAGTTCTGAGTAGCAGGTTTATCCTTTCAGATGTGTACAAGCCCTGATTTAAGTGGAGTATTTCTTGTCCACAAGAGTGGCAGTCTGCAGCGCTCGGGATCCATCTTGCCTTGGTAAGCGGTGTGGTTAGAATCATAAACTGTTCTCATGGAGTAAAGCAAGTTACACAGGAGGGTTTAGGAATGGCAACTCAGAAGGTCATGGTGCCAGGTTTTAGATGCCAGGATCCCTGGGGGAGAGATGGACTCTTCCTCCCCTGGCCAGCAGGACTGCGTGTAACAGGGCAGCTCCAGCTCCGGGTGCAAGTGGTCCCACGGTTGCTGGAGTCCCTAAGCCAGTTGGTGCTATAAAGTGTATTTATAGGGTGCTATAAAGTGTGTGCAGAGCTGAGTGGCTGGATCAAGGCCTCCTGGGGAAGCAGGGTTTTTTTTTCTTCTACTTGTTCATCCCAGATGTGCTGGGAAGGGGCCAAGGTGCTGGGAAAACTGCGGTGGTTCTTCACGGATCCAGGGAAATCTGCCAGGCAGGGACAGGGACTGTGGAGTCAGGCAAGGATTTGGGGCATCATGATTTGGACTTCTGAAGGTTCTCCCTTATCCTTCTCTCTCTCTCTACCTCATTTCTTCAGGCTTTGGGTGACTTCTGATTGAATGGTTAATCCCAATTATGCTATGGGTTGCAGTGCTTTGTAAATCACAGCAAAGCATGTTCTTGCCATCAGTGCTCCAAAATGGGGTTGGTTGAAGGGAGAGAAAAGAAAACCTGCTATAAAAGTCCAGTTCTTGTGCTTCTGAGTTAGAGCACAGCATGAATTATCAGACTTTCCTCCTACCCTTGATTTAGTTTGGGTTGATGTACCCACTTCTGGCCTTTTCTACTGTTGTGGGAGATCCATTTATCTCTGTGATGCAGATGGAAGCATATGGCTGAAGGAGTGAGGTAGTTCCTCACAGGCAGCAGCCTGCAGGAGTTGGGGGATCTGGCATCAACATCTCCTCTGGTGTCCATCAGCTTTGTTCATCTGAAGTCAGGGAGTTTTGCTGAGCATCTGGCAGTGACTTTAACCTGTGCCATCTGCTATTTATTGGGAAACCAATGCCTAGTGAGCTTCCTCATAGCAGCAATTTGATGGGAGAAGACAAAGAAATTCCAAGATAAGGATATCAGAAAGAACTTTAATTTATCCCCATAAGGATACTTCCCCATGGGCACCTCCTTCTCATCACCTTCTGTGATTCCTGTAGCAGGAGGTCCGAGTGCTCCAGTAAAAGCAGGGTGGTGTTACTTAAGTTAGTCAAAGTCCTTGGATGACTTTAAGTACTTCTTGCTCATTCTTGAAAGCTCTGCTTTTAGCTGTGAACACTGAGTTGCCTCTGCCTAACTCCTGTTTGCATCTGGAGCTGTTACTGCCAATTGCCAAGTGCAAACGTGAGGCATGTGGAAGGGTGAAATCTCCTGCCCTTTGAGTGCAGTCTTTGCCTAGGATGAGAGGGAGATGAGTTAAATGACCGAAAGCCTTAGGCTAGGACGTGCCAGTTGCAATCATTTTTTCACTCCATCATCTCACCTTGCAACGTCGCTCTGCCTTACCCAGCCACCACATGTCTGATGGATAATATAAGTGACAAGGGCAAAACCTCCTCAATGGATGCAAGAGGAAAACTTCAGACAGCAAGGAAGGGGCTGCTGGCACCTGACCAGCTGGGTCCTGCTTGTCCCTTCCAAAAGCCTGGCTGACTGGAGTGAAATCCCATCCTTGGACAGGGTTTGGTAGGAGATCAGACCTTGGTACTGCACAAGGCCAAGTGCTCTGGCTCTGCTCCAGCATATATATATATATATATATATATACACATATATATATATATGCTACCATGGAAGTCACTGTGGCTGTTTGCGTGCTTAAAAATTAAGTACATGCTTAAGCTGGCTTGGAACCAGAGATCTCAGTGCTTTGTAGGTCCAGTCCTTGCTGGAGCTTAGATAACTAGCTCGTGCAACTTGGCACATGCTTTTAGTCAATTCAAAAGCAGGCCAAAAGTATTTATCTTCCTGGACTTGGAAGGCTCGCAAGGAAACAAGTTTAAGGGGGCTTTGGGGGGTTTTATTCTTTTCTAAACATAAAATTTCACATTGCTCTGTAGTCCTCAAAGAAACACATTTTCCTAGTGTTCTTGGAGGGATCCAGAGACTTGGATTGAGAGGTTTCCAAAACACCCAGAGCTGGTGGAAAGGTATCTGGGATGTGACTCTGGAGGTCCATCTAGGAAGATGTGGCATTTGCACTGGGTTGTCCTCAGCCAGAAGATTTCTTTCTGGGCAGCCCTGGCACAGACTTGCCCACTGACCTTGGGTGGGTTACTTAAACCTTGACATTCCAGCTCTTCCCTGCTGTAAGCAATAAACCTCTTGGTATCAGCACTGTTAACTCATTTTGCCTCAGCTAAGGCTTTGCCTCTCTGGGTGTGTTTTGCAATTCCTCCTCCTTTCTCTGAGCTTGGTTACTCAATTAGTAAGTAGCAAGAGTAAGTTTCCTGAGCAGTCCCTGCTGTTAGTGATGCTGTATCTGTGTGGCAGCTCCTCAGCTGCCTCCAGCACAACCACTGCTATCACTCTGCTTGAATCCCTGTATCCATCTCGAGCTGTTGGTGCAACACATGCAGGGAAGTTGTGATTAGGGCAGGCTCTGCCCACAGCTGTTAGCTGCATCCCTCATCTACTGGATGTTAACCCAGTGAGGTGTGCTGCAGAAAGTGTCAGAAGGTCATTGCTCCTTGGTTATTCCCTAAGGAAAAGCCAGTTGCAGCATGAGGTGTGTGGCAAGGATTTACATCACTGACATGGAAACCTCTGCTGTAAATGACTCAGATATGTTAACTTCTGCAAAGTGTTGGCAAACCACATGCTTACAAGTCCATGAGGTGGGAGGCTAAGGGCAGGAGCCACATGCTGAGCAGGATAAGAGAATTCACCCTAGGAGCTCTTCCCAAGCACCCAGAGAGTGCCTAGTGTTTGCACATGAGATTTATTTATCCTGTGGACAAGTAGGTATTAGACAGTAGCTTGGAACAGAGGTGAACATTATCTCATAGTGAGGGAAGACAAATAAAGCACAAGTTAGAGGCCCCCATGGGATTAGTGATGCACCTTAGGAAAATATTGTGCTTTCTGCTTATGTGTCAGCTGGGCTCTGAAATGTTGCATCTGGAGAAGGTGATAGGAGACCAGAGAAACATTTCCTCTTAGAATGCAAAAATCCCAAAGTATTTCCTTTTCATTCCTAACTGGTTGCTAGTGACAGAAACCAAATCTCACATTTCTGGAGCTCTGATAGCTGCCCTGCTGCTTTCCAACTGATTCTCCTCTGCAAGCTTTCTCCTAGCTGATAAGAAAGTGTCCCTTTATCCTGCCTTGTTTGTGAGCATTTCTCTGTGTCCATATTACTTCTGAAGAAGTAATGGTGTTGAGATGCTGGCCCAGAGGTGGTAGATGCTCCATCCCTGGAGTCATGCCAGGTGAGGTTATCTGGGGCTCTGAGCAACCTGATCTCATTGAAGATGTCTTCCCTGAACAACTACCCAGGGCAATGGTGGAGTCACCATCCCTGGAGGGCCTCAAAAAATGTGTAAATGTGGCACCTGGTGATATGGTTTAGTGGCATGGGAGTGTTGGGGCAATGGTTGGACTTGATTAACTTAGAGGTCTTTTCCAGCCTTGATGATTCTATGATTCTGTGTCCCTGCTGACTGCAGGGAGTTGGACTAGATGACCTTGGAAGGTCTCTTCCCAGCCAAACCATTCTGTGCTTCTATGATTCTCAGCAGAAACGACCCAAAGCCCAGCAGAAATCTCTTATGTCACTGGCTCTGCTGAGAGGGAGGACATTAAGGATGCTGGGGCAGGGTTTAGGATGGTATGCTGGGTCACATCCTTCCCTGCTGGGCTGCTCCATCAGGGCAGGTGTGGGATGGGGAAGCCTTTGCTCATCCTTTGCAGTGGGTTGGAGATAGGAGCATCCCTTAGTGCTCAGCTGCAGCAGCTCTGCACCCGCCATGAACTTGGCCTTGCCAAGCATTACACTCTCTGTGTCTATTACACAAGAGTCTCCTATTACACTTGGAGTGATATATTAGCATCTAGCAGGGTTCCAATGTTTTTTCAACACTTAAGATTGTTTTAATTCAAATGAAACAATCAGAATTCAATTCCTTGGCTCAGGCAGTTACCACTAATGCTCAAGCAATATGACAAATCCACACTTTGCCTCTCAAAGTGTAACATAAGATCTTAGTTAGCCAGAAAAAAACCCAATAAGCTGTCAGATCTTTCCTGACTTGTGGGTAAATATGAGCCTTTTCTAATCCATGATGTGTCCTTTGTACATGTGTGTGTCTATATATATATATATATATATGTGCATTTGCACCAGATTGATAATAAGGAAGATAAATCTTGCTGTTTTCTGAAGGAAAGTAAGATATTCTTCAAGTCCTTCCAGTGAAATTGGCATACTTCTGCCTTGCCTAAGACAGACTGTGCCTGCAAACCTCTTCCAAATTGCTCAGAATGGCTTGACAGATAAACAAATAAGCAAATCAGGTTATGGAGTGTCACGGGAATACCAGATATATCCTTCCTGCCCCTTCCATGAAACCAGTGTCAAGGCTTTCACCATCATAAAGTCACAGCTTTTAGTCAGAGGAGAAGTAAAACAAAAGGAAAGACTCCTCTAAAAAAGCCTCTGCTGAGATGTAATGGAATTGGTTGTGTGTTTAAATTTCCTAGGCATCCTTGGAAATCTCAGTAATCATTTTCTTGCAAGCTGAACTAAGTCGTAGATCTTCAGAGAGTGGGAAACTTTACTGGGGGGGGGGGAAGAGTTAGTGGATTTTCTAATTTTAACCAGGACTGAGAATTATGTGAATACCACAAGAAAACATTTCCAGCCTTGCAAAAACTAAAAAGTGCTGAAGATCTTCTGTGAATCCTTTTTTAATGAAATTTCCAGACTCTAGAGGTTGAAAGAACATCAGGTGAAGCTTCTGCTCTGCAGGATTGTACCTAGGAACCTGCAGCCAAGCCCAAGTGCCCTGACTTGTGCAGAACTCTCTGTTCTTCAGGACACTCTATTTTATGTCAGGATTAAATGCAAAGAAATGTTAATCTCTAAGGGGGTTTGGGGCTGATCATAGCATTCTTGATTTTTTCCAGGCATCCCCATTCTGTAAAGAGTTAAAATATGCGAGAATCTTGTTATTCGAGGCAGAAAAAAAGGAGAAAAACCCATATTTTCTTGGAAATTAGTTTTATTATGAGGGGATATTTTGTTTTTAAACTCATAATAGCATCCAGTTACACTGCAGTTTCCATCTCTTTTTGCTTTGAGACCACTAAATAAATTGCATCCAGCATGGCAAAGAGAGCAGGAATACACTCATATGATTTTTCCATGTGCTGTGTTCATTAGGTTGTAGTTGAAGTGCACCTTGCTTTGTACATGTGTGTGTCTATATACTTCATCAGTGGCAGTGTGGTGGCACCTTCCCCATCAGTGGCAGTGTGGTGTCACCTTCCCCATCAGTGGCAGCCACCCATGCCCACAGCAGAGCCCATGCTCAGCATCTTGGTCTTTCAATCAAGATGACAAAGTCCTGTGCCTCTGGCACTGCAAACCATGCCATAAATTTCCCTGATGACACCAAATGCAAGGAGTTTTGTGTTTTATCTTTTCAAGTCCTGCTTTGGATGGATGTCACATCCTGCCTTCAGTTTTCTAAGCCATTCCATCTCTGCTGTGTCCTCTTGCTAACCTCTGCTCCTCTAGGGAAGCCAGGAGCTTGGCCAGGGCTGCAGGAGCCCTCAGGGGGGGTCTTGGGGGGCTTCCTTTAGCTCTTGCCAGCCTAGGGCTTGGTGTCAGTTCTGTGGTGACACTTAGGTCCCTTGTTTGGTGGCTAGGTGTGTGACCAGCAGGCTGGTATGATGGGATGGCATGGAGCAGAGTCACAGGGAGCATTCAAGGCAAAAGGCAGAGTTTAATAAATATACTTAATCATTTATGTTCTGACCTTAACCCAGACACAGAAAGCAGAGAGTTGGAAATGTACTTTGTCAAGGCTCTTTTGGCTGATGCAGTGGTAAAACAGGGCAGCCTTGCTCTGAGGAAAGGCAGATCCTTCAGAAAGGAGAGTAAAAGGTCAGAACTAATCCAAAAGGACAAGCAGTGTATGTCTGTGTGTATATTGGGTTTCACATATGAAATCCAGTCATGATAAATCTGATGGCTTTAGAAACATCTACTTTGATTAATGAAAACATAGTTCCCATAGACCATGGGTTTCATACTTCAAAGTTCTCCTGGATTTAGGACCTTAGGTTTTGCTTATTCATATAACATGCAGGAAACTATTTTTAAATGAATAAGAGAGTTAAGGGGGAAAAAAAAGGAAAAAGGAAAAAAGGCAAATGTTTCCACATCAGTGGTGCAGAAAGACTGGATAATAAGGAGCAAAATTAACAAACAACAGCCATTTTATTATGCATTTTACAATAATGTTTACATTCTTCCCTCTCTATTTGTTTTTTCTTGAAAAGATTTATGTATTTATAAAAATATCTCACTGCTCCAGCTCTGAAAATTGCAGCTTTGCTCACATTTTGAAAGCCTTCAGGATGGCTGTGGATGGCTGGCTGTGCTCCTAATCATCTGCAATGCTTCTCCCGAGGCCAGGGTTAACCCCTAGTGCAGGACTGGAGGAGACAGTGAGGAGGAGGGTGGCATGGTCTGGCACTACTCTGATCCTGAATGTTGCCATCCATCGCCTCAGCCACTATCCTGAGCTGGGCAGCACGAGTATGTTGGCCACTGCTGCATCAGGCATGGGCCATGAATGGTTGGGCAACCTCCTGCAGAGACACCAGGCCCAGAGGCTGCTGGGGCCACCCTGTCACTGGGCTTGCTCCTCTCAGCAGCTGCATGTTTGCTTAAAAGTCATTTAGAAATAATGACAGAGGAATAAACAGTATTTTTTTGTTTACAAGGCTGTAGTGGGCTGAGGAGAGGGATGCAGGAACCTCTCAGCCAAAAGTTCAAAGGGGTTTGAAAGTGTTGCTTGCCTGTAGGACTGGGTACCCTGAGTGAAGGCTCCATTAATTAAATGCACTCACAGGATACAGAGCTGGTGAGTAATGTCCTGTTTATAGCAGAACTGTGAGCCATTCTGCAAAGAGAGAAACTCTGTGGGAGGGAGGATGACAGAGCTCCTGGCCAAGGCTGGAGCTCCTGCTGTGGTTTCCAAAGGCAGTAATTAACACTCACACCTTGGTTTAAGAGCCATCCGTGAAGGTGACTTGTTGCAGAGCTGTGTCACACATAGGAGAGCAGGGGAGCAGCCTGTGAGGTGTGCACAGGTGAGGATCAGCAGCACAGGCATGTGTTCCAAAGTCAGGTACGGAGCAGGTCGGGGACATGCCACTTCCTCCACACATCAATCAGATGCTTGCACAGGTTCAAGTAGTGAGAGCAGCTGCTTTGGTGGAGTAACAAAGTTATGGCAGCAAAGTGACCTGGCAAAGCCAGTAGGAAAGTTCAACCATTGGTATTTAAACAGGGTATGTTACAGTTTGACTCACTACTTTGGGCAAGGAGTTTCCTTGCGCTGGTTCCTCACACACCCGTGGGGTTCCTGGTCCTGGACGAGGCTTTTCTGGGCAGCTCTGTCATGCTGACACTGCAGTTACCACTGTGTCCTGTGCCAAGTGGATCAGCACTGCTTTCAAAGCCTCCTCCTGCTTCTGAAGGGGCCAGAAAAGGCTTGGTGATGGGCAGCCAGGGTCTGCCATCCCCAGGGGTCAAAGCCTCATCCCTTTCATGAGGAGGATGTGTCTTTTATCGGTTAAAATTTGGCAGGTCATTTCCTCTCCTATTTACTCTGTTATTTTTTGCTCACATCTATGTTGCAATATGCAAGGTGAGGCTCAAAACTGTCAAGCTCTTTAATAGAACCATTACTGTATTTTTGGAGAACCTACTCCTTTTGATTTACTGTTCCTTAGAAGACAGGAAATGGAGCTACTTGATTTCATATTTTAAACAAAAGCCATCCAGAGGTTTAATGAAAAAAATTTCCCCTGGCTTGCAAATTAAAGGGCTATGCTGAAAGATTTAGCTTAGCTATTTTGACTTAGAAAAATAACACACTAGAAGCATTAAAACATTTTGTAAAAATACCTTTTACTACTAGGCTTTGCAGAGAAGAAAAGAAACGTCGCTGGTTTTCTTGGTCTTGGGCTAACTGTGAAATGAAAGGAGGTTTCCAAGGAGTGGGATTTGGGTTTGGCTTGTTGGTTTTTTTTCCTTTCTGTAGAATTTATTTTCTTTTTATATTAAAAGCCTTGAAACAATTGCAATGCAGAAGACAAATCCTGTGCTCTTAAGGAAGGTGATTTGGTATGAGTAAGAACAGAAGCCTTTGCAAGCAATGTTGAGCAGAAGTATGGGGTAGGGGAGAGCCTGATTCTGCTCCATTATGTCAGTGAAAGGACAGGAGTGGGGAGATGAGTATCAGGAGAAAATGGAAGTTTGAAGAGGAAAATCCTGCTTGTGGAGCTCAGAGTGTTTGGGACAGTGTGAAGCTAAACACACTGGAATTGCAAAACAAATCACTTTCCACCTAGATGTTTAAGCCAAGGTTTATGCTTGTGCCATTTGGGGTTGGTTTTTTATTTGTAATGCCATGGGTGCTTGGGCATCATACAAAGGAGGCTGATGGTCTTCATTTCCATCCAGTTTCATCTTCAGTAAACAAGGGGAGAAGGAAATGCTGTGCTAGCTGGAAAGCACCACGTGCCAGGATGAAATATTGACACGACGTTAAGTCAGTGGGATTGTTTGGGGTGATTTAATGAGGTTTCACCAGGATTTCACTAGTAATTGCTTGCTTAAAATAAGACCTCATTTGCTGCTTTCTTGAGTTGTTGCTAAATGAATGGCTCCTTTCAGGTGGAACCTGTTGCAGCCCCAGAGCTGTGTCAGGGCTGGGGGGACAGAGGAAAAGGGTTGGCTTCACACCTCAGCCTCTGCTATTGGTGGCTGTCAGGAGGATGTCAGCAGTTTGTCAGGAGAGGCACAGGGTGAAGCCTGCCTTCTCTCAAGCCTTCCCTCATCCCTTAAGTCAGCAGCAGCTTTCTTAAACCACATTGGTTCTGCTGTTAGAGTCTGGCTGCAGGGTTAGGGGATTTTGAGAGCAGGGCATGCTCCAGGGAGGTTTATTTGTAAACTTCTCTCTGGCCAGCGATGGGGAATCCGATAGGTTATCAAGCCAGATACTGGGATTGAAAAGAGGAGAGCAAAGCAGCCAGAAAGAGATTACAATTTAATAAATAGCAGAGATATGGCTAGCTGCTATCAGTGTAAGCTTAATGCCATTAGTTTGTGTGCAGTTGGTAATGATCTACATAGGGCAAAGCACCCAAAGGCTCCTGGGGAGCAAGCAGCCCATCTGCCACTTTGTGCACTCCACAGAAGAATTTTCTTTTCCAAGGTGTAAAAATACCTAGGACTGAGTTCTGCCTTGAAAAAAAAAAAAGTGGTTTTACTTCAATACATGTGCTGTGTGCTGATGCAGTGGCAAGGAGAACAAGAAGATCCGTTGACAGTTGGTCTTGGTTTTGCTGCAAGAGTTTTTATGCCAAAGAAGGACAGAGCCAAGGGGTTGAAGATAGGAGAGGACCTGCCTGTTCAGGGAAGGTCCCATTTTCTACCCCCATGACCAAGGAGTCACACATCTGTGTGTTCAGCTTTGCATGGAACCCATTTTATCCATGTGTGTATTGAAATAAGGAGGAAGTTAGAAACTCCACTGCAACATGGAGCAGATGATGGGGCACAGAGCTCCTCTGCCCCTGCTGCTCCCAGGCAGGATGATCACCTGTGGGATACAGTGCTACTGAATCAGAGCTAGAGGTGAAGGTTCTTCCAGATGTGTGCTCCTGACATGGAGAAGGAGTGAAAAGGGAGGAGAGATAAAACCAGAGCTTCATCAGCCTTACAGTTTGTCACAAGAAAGCTCTCTGTGCAGTTCATCCCTCTAACCTGCATTTGCATTAACACTTGCAACCTCACACGTTGCAGCTAAGAAGTTTTGGCAGCTCTTGGCCCTGATGGCAGAGGTAACACTGCACTTGTCTCCTTTGCTCTCACTCAAGTATCTCAGGAGCCAGAGCCCAGTGCTATGAAGTTTCTCCCTGTACACATATGCAGGCATCTTGGCAGAGCTTCAAAAGCCATTTGCCTTATTATTCATGTGTCTGCTTATGTGAGCAGAAATGCTCCCATTTGTCACGTTCAGAATAAGGGTGGACACAAGCAAAGAAGAGATTTCTTATCTCTGGCACAAACCTACAAACCTGTGGGAGCTCATCCTCTCCTTGCTGCCACCCTGGAGTTTGGAGATGAGGTTTAAAAGCCACATACACCTCACAGCTCTCCAAGGACATGGACAGACCCTTCCACACTAACTGAGATTGATGGGGTCTTGGGGTATATATGCAGAGTGAGGGACTCAGGGTTGCATGGATCCATGGAAGGAGGACTTGAAAAAAAAAAAGAAGCTTCAAAGAAAAGACCCAATTTTGCTTTTTTTCCTGCAGGTCAGCTAGCTGACAATATAGAAACATTGCAGGGACTTCAACATCATCAAAATCTCTTTGCCTCCTCGCTGCGTTTTCTCAAACAAACCTCAAGAACCCTCATTCTAAAACAAATTAGTAGACTGGAGTAACCTTTATAAATCCAAAGACCCATTAAAACTTGACATATTTGGTCATTCCCTCCTCTGGGTTGAAACTGGGATTCATCCAGAGTTCAAGTGCACGCATCCCCTAAGGAGCCACGCTCCCATTTTGCAGAGGTCCAGCTCAACGTCGCTGGTTTTTCCAGCGCCAGGAATCTCCTCATGGGGCAGACAGGCAGGCAAAGAGATAAATCAAAGCCCTGCACGCCGATGAAATTCAGGAGCCAGGAGTCACTTGCTGCAGCCCATATAAATCCCTGCATGCCAGCCCCTCTGCTGCTTTTGGCCATGCCATTAGAGTTCCAAATTATCTGCCCCCTCTTTGCTGATGTATGGATTCACCGGCTGCCCGAGTGTTTACCAACGCTTATCAGCCAGTACTTTGGACCTTATCAGAGGAAGGGACGCCTGCCGTGGGGCTTGGTCTCTCACCCTTTCTATTACCACCTGTCAGTGGCAGGGAGTGTGCTGTGAGGCTGTACAGTCACAGGCTACAAGTGTAGATAGTTTCTGACTGCTGATCAAAGGGGAAAAACCAAAGGCCTGATAACAAGGACGTGTTTCATGTACTTTTAACTCTGAGAAACATTGGCATTTGCATTTTTTTTTTCTCTCCCCCCACCCCCCAGCAGGCTGGCAGAAACCAGGCACAATAAATGCTGCATATTCAGTTACCTAATAGTGGAGTAAATGGTATGTGCTTGAAGCAACAAAGCATAGCTGTAATCTTGTTCCAAGTGGGAATGATTTCAGTAAGCCTTCACAGAAGACTTGCTGTATAATAATAAAGGGGAATGATTTTCATTTGTACTTTGAAGTGATCCTGAATTCAGAATCTAACCTTTGCCTTCAGCAGAGCATCATACCCTGTTTGTCAGTGACGAAAGAACTGGGAGTGAAGGACTTATTTGAAGTATCTTTTGTGGGTACATGCGCTCCGTCGCACTAGCATCTTCAGGAAAGTCTCTGGGAGCTCCTGTTTGACCTAAAATTTCATAGCCCAGAGATAGCCCAGACTGGAAGAAGGGGCTGACATTTTCCCTTCAGCAGGCATGCTTCAAACACAAAGCAGAAAGCAAGCTGTCCTTTCCTCATCAGTACATCACACTCTTGCACTTCTCTGCTCAAGAGCAAGAAAGGGATTTTAGCTAAAATTTGTGCAAAGACAAACTGACTTGACTGTTTCCATTGTCCAAGGTGAGGAGAGGGAAGAAGGATGCTCAACAACAGCCCAGTGAAAGACAAATCAGCTTGAAACATCAGTTCTAGTTGTCTAACATGTGTTTAATAACATATATAGATTTTTAACATTACATGTCATTTACCTCAGTGTCATTGTGCTCATTTCCTGACTCTCTAGTGTGAGACCAGAATTGGGTCTATATTTTTAATGGTATGTTAGTGATAGGTATGGTTGGACTTGATCTTAGAGGTCTCTTCCAACCTTAATGATTCTGTGATTTAGCTTCTTTTCCTTACAGCTGCTTGGTCCAAACTGTTCAGTCCTTAGTGCTCTGCCTTCTCCTGCTGGGCTGTTAACATCTTAACATGCAACAGTTAACTTTTCAGGAACTCCAAATGCAAGGGCTTCTTTTTTTCATGCATGGGAGTAGGTTGATGCCAGGGTGTCCCAAACATCTCCTGTTTGTTTGTTTGTTTGTTGAAGGTGCCTTTGACCGGAGCGTGACCTTCCTGGAGGTGTGTGGGAGCTGGCCTGAGAACTTTGGTCTCCGTCACATGTCTTCCATGGAGCACACTGAGGAAGGCCTTCGGGAGCGGCTGGCCGACGCGATGTGTGAATCTCCCAGCAGGGACATAGTGGGCTCAGGAACAGGTACAAAGAAGAGGTGTGATCAGAGATCACGTACAGCTCACCCAATGGTGATTTTTTTATTCATTTGAAGTTTGGCTTTTCCTTTGTTCTCTGCACGCTGCCTCTCTGGTGAATGAACTTCTGTGGGGAATCTCCCTTAGTGTCAGAGAAGCCATTTCTGAGAGCAACAGTAGATCCCATCAGCCTGTGAGAAGCCTAAAGGAAGGTGAAGAAAAACACTGCTACTTCCAGCTTCTTTATCACATCACTGTGACAAGGGCTCTCCCCCCCAAACCCTGCCAGCTGAGGAGCAGCTGAACCTCTGTGCAGATTGCTGCCCTTGCCCACCCTGCTCCAAACAATGTCATAATCACACCCATCCTCATTTGGTGTCCTGGATAGCGCTGGTTCTGTAATCCAAATTAATCCATCTTCATCAGTGTCCATTAGATTGATCAATTATATCATCTGGTTTTAAGTAAATGGAATGGATTATGTCCCTCAGGAGGGGCCCAGTGCTAGGAGATGCTCAGAAGCATCAAAGTGCAGTTAGGGTGGGGTTATTGTCTCCATTCATTCTGAGCTGTTGCTGGAAACACTCTCTAGAGCAAAAGGGCTGAGCCCATCTTTGATCCACACACCATTTCTGTCGTGACCAGCAGCTAATAGTAGTGGTGGCTTCTAACATCAGCTGCCAGCTCACTTGTCACTCTTCTGGCAGCTTGCCTGGGAAGGAAGAAGAGGAGGAGCTTTAGCAGAAGCACATGGGAATGTCAAGCTAGAGATGTTACAGGAAGGCTGTGGAGAGCAGAAGCTGTCTCTCCATTTTACTCTTGCCCTCATGTATTTCTGAGGGCCTTGTGCTGCTTTGAGTTCTCCCTGCTCCTGGAGAAGGCTCTGGGGCTCTTCCATCAGGGCTTTAAAGATGCATCATTATTGAGTGTGTAGCCCACAGCAGGTCACCCAACTGCTGCTACCTCTCCCAGTCTGGAGGAGGAGGAGGAGGCTACAAAGAAGCAGAATTTCATCCCTTGTATGTAAGTACAGATAGCAATGGCCAAGCTGCTGAGTGAAGCACCCTTCATAGCCCAACTTGTCACCTCTCAAACTGTCTTTCCTCTGATTTCCATCTTGACAAAGGTGGGGTCAGGGGATAGTTGAGTTTAATCAGCTCATGCTTGTGAAAGGCTGTGAAGGTGAAAAAGCAGGCTGTGAAAATAGACAAAGGCACATATTCCATCCCTTATTGACCCATACTGGGATCAGAGTGAACTTTGGGATGGTGTCCACTTCTGAGAAGGGGTCAGCTCCCCTCAGGATGTGTATGTTAGGGGAATACCTTCTCTGAAAGCTAAAGCCATCTAGATGTGCCAAGTTAAGGTGACTGACTGCCCCAGAGTCTTGACATTTTATGATACTGTAAACCAAGAACTTTAGGAGAGACACAAGTCTATATTTTCCTTCCATTGTCACCAAACCCAGCTGATAGCAGCAAGTGCTAACTTCTTTGGCATCAGATTAGGCTCACAGAACTGCAGATGTAGAGGTGCCATCACTGTGCTAAAATACATCCATTCTCCCTGCTTTTACTCCAGACACATCAGTCTTCATAATGAGATAAAGACAGATGCTATCTTACAGCAGCAATGGCAACATGAACATGGACCCAACTCACCCCATTCCAGCACCCTCCTCTTGCTCTCATCTTCTATGTTCTCCTGTCATGGCATTCTCTCTAAGATCCTTTATTCTCAGGATTTGGGCATGTGGTGACTCAGTGCAGCAGAGAAAACCTAGTGATAAGGCTGTGAACTCCTGTGCCCTTTCCACTTCCATCCCCTAATGGCTCTTAAGCTGTTCTTCTTAGCAGATGGCCATAAAAAGTTCCTTCCTGCTCAGATGATACCTGGCAAATGGCACTTGCCTAGGGAGTCAAGGAGCTACCAGCCAGCCCTTGCTCAGGGTGTGGGGCAGGCTAAAGTGCTAGCCTCCTGCTTAATAAATGGGAGAAGAGAAGTTTGGAGGTCTGTTACTCTTGCTTCAAAGAACAGAAGTGATGTCTTTTTAGGCTCATAACAAGTAGGGTGATTTTCACTTCCCCACTTACACCTTCACAGACCTAGGCTGAACCGAGTTATCATTGAAGAACATTCAGTTTTCTTCTTTAGGTTCTCTGCTGCCCACTCAGCTCAACAAAATGAGAGTTCAGCAGGGTAAATTTACTTGTTGGTAGTTGATTTATATATTGGTGCTGGTTCCAAAAAGAGCATTTGCATTTTTGCATTGGACTCAAAGTTATGGATGTTATAAACCTCCCTCTAATGAGCCTAAAATGACTTATTCTAACTTACACATGCCTTTAACCCCTGATTGTGCTGCTTGGGTTCTCTTCAGTCCTTAAATCCATTTTGCAGAGATTTAACAAAAGCTGGAAAGTCTTTATTCAAACTGAAACATGAACTAATGACCATTTGTGACTCTGCCTGTGAAGATCTGTGCATGTGCAGTGCTGGGATCCACTGGGGCCAAAGCCAAAATGGGCAATAGGGTGGACAGTGAGCCTTTAGCAAGTGCTCAGCTGGTCCTGACATGCACTTCATGGCAAGAGATAAATAGATTCTTTTAATGCCTTAACTGTTAGGACATAGCTGACACGTAGATTTATATAGTAATCTGGGCTGATATGCTGCAGGAGTGTGGAGGAAACACATGCTCATGGTGCACAGAGCACTCTGGGGAGCTGAGACTCACAGGGTATTTGTTTCTTACCTCCCCTGCTGCAGGGTTGGCAATACAGAAGCATCAAGGTTGGAAGAGACCTCTAAAATCATCAAGCCCAAGCATACCTATCACTACCATACCTGCTACTTGGCAGAGAGGCAGAAATGATCCAAAGATTGGTTAGACACCATCAAACTGGTGGATGCTAAAAACATAGGGAATAATCTGGTGTTTGCAGGGAAGAATTAGATGTTCTGATGGGTCTTTGCCACCTCTGACTCCAACTAGTTGCCAAGAGCTGTTGGACAGTGAATGGGAGAAGAACCAGGTTTGGAAAATGACTCTCCCCAAAGTCTACTTTCCTTGTGACCTAAATGATAACTCCAGTCATCCAGTTAGTTGACTTGATTGGGAAACCAGCTTTTCTCCTTCTTATCCCATTATCCAGACAAGCCTTGTCTATCTTAAGTGGAGTCTGCTGTACATAAGCTGTCAGCCTGGATGCTCATTTCATTCCAAAGAAGGGGTAAATTGGCAAAGATGCAAAAAGATGGGTTTGCTCTTTCAGTTTCTGTCAGACTCTCATAAAAAAAAAAGAGGTCTACTCACCAAATGTTAGTGGTCAGTGACCTCTTTTGCTTGCAAAGCTTTGTTTTCAAGCAGCTACAATATTTATATTTGGAGTAGAGTTTCTGAGTATGTGCTAGAGCTTCATATTGCTTTCTCAGGCTAATGTTGTGATTTATGAAACTGCTTCCAGGAGACAAATATCTCTGACAATATTCCACTCAATTTGGACATGCAGAAATTGCCAGCCCAGGCTAGAAATCTTGCCCTCTAAAAATACTGTAATCAGTAAATCCTTCTGATTTATGTATTCCTTCAAGAAGGACATTACTTAAGCTTTCAAATCCATTTTGGCCATTTCTAGGCATAATATTGACAATTAGGCTGTAATGGGGGACCAAGCCTTTAGAGCCTGGGTGACAGGATGTTTTCTGCAGGAGAGGAGGATTTCTGTGGCTATCCCAGTCCTGTGCCATGGGAGTTCACTGTGCTGAAGCTCAGGAGACAGATGCCCCTTGTGCTCTCTGCCTGTTCCCTCTGGGCTGAGGATGGCATCTGCAGCTGTGATGCTGATGGGTGTTCTCCCATGGGCTGTGTCCATCCCAGGGACACACATTCATTAAACACCCACTGAAGATGTAGGTTGGCCTGAAGGAAAACCAATGGATCTGTCAGGCCATCCCAGAAAGGAGTTGCTAACTCCAGGGCAACAGCAGTGAGGATGAAACAGTGCAGCTCTGCATCTGCTGAGCCAAAAGGAAAGGTATTCCCAACCCTGGGGAGATCATCCCAGCTTCTCCTCCCTCTTTTGACTTAGAGGAAAGGTTTGGCTGTGCTAGGCACAACTTCAAGCTCAATTTTCACATGATTTACCAAATCAGAACCCATTCTCTACATTTTCTTGGCTTTATTACTACAAAGCACCTAGCACAGTGGGAGAAGGGCAGATGTATTCTTTAGGAGACTAAGCCAACAGGCAAGGTTTCCAAGAGAGAGTTGTGAATACATGAAATAATTGATAGAATAGAATCATAGATTCATTAAGGCTGGAGAAGTCCTCTCTGATCCTTGAGTCCAACCATTGACCTAACACTGCCAAGTCACCACTGCTCAGGTTGTTTTGTCAGGATAGGCAGTACTACAGACTTCCTTCAGTGATGTAAGCGCTGCTACCAATGTCAGAGCCTTGGATTTTCTGCCAGAAATTGCCCCTGGAGTCTGGGCAGGCATGGAGATGCAGGAGGAGGTTTGCAGTGTGCAGTTCCAGTCTGCTGCATCTTCTCTAACAGTTTGTGTGGCTGCCTGAATGTTGTACTTATCTCTAACTTCTTTTGACAAAGCATTCCCCAATCCACGTTGCTGCAGTGGTTTATAAGTTTTGGAGCTCTTCTGTAGACATACAAGAGGAAAATTGCTCTTTTTGTGGGCATATATCCTGTTGGTTTGTTTTCATTTATCCTCAAAACCAGTACCCTATGATGGCTCAATTTGTCTCTGTCCTGTCTCAGGAATTTGCAGTAGCAGCCTCTGTGGAAAACTGCAGAGCACTCCCCAAATTCTGCATCTCAGAACCAGCACTATGGGTCTGAGCAGGAGAAGGATGGGAGTATGGCACCAGCATGGTTAATAGAACCCTCAAGGTCTGAAGAATTTAAAGCAAGGTGTTTAGAGCCCAGTATAAAGTTTCAGTTAAAAACATAATAAAAGATAGGTCTGATTTTAGAATCATAGAAACCATAGACATGTTTTGGTTGGAAGAGACCTTTAAGAACATTGAGGCCAACCATTAACTAGCACTGCCAGGTCACCACTAAACCATGGCCCTCAGCTTCACATCTTCTAAACCCCTTCAGGGATGATGACTTCACCACTGCCCTGGGCAGCCTGTGCCAGGCCTTGACTACCCAATTTTCTCCCTAAACTCCAAGTCTTTCAACCACCCCCTGCAGAAAGCCAGT
Organism: Bucco capensis; assembly: GCA_013396975.1. NCBI lineage: Eukaryota > Metazoa > Chordata > Aves > Piciformes > Bucconidae > Bucco > Bucco capensis. The sequence goes on along the minus strand of VWZO01005326.1, from coordinate 169,955 downwards.
GGCACAGCAGTGAGGTACAAACACCCCGTGCCTGACCCTCAGAAGATAACCATCTGGATTCCTTCCGAATTTCATGACTGAACTCATAATGTGATGAAGGAAGCTCAGATGTTGAAGCAAACTCTCTAACCTGATTAATGGGATGTAAGTAAGTGGAGCTAATTAGACATGCTGGTAGGGAATAGCCCATACAAAACCCAGGCTCAGTGCTCAGGGCAGTTGGGATCCTGGTCCCCAGCAGAAGCTGTGTGGTTAGACCATCCTGGCCTAACTCAGCTCTTGACACCTTTGAGCTTTGTAGAGGGATGTTTCTGAAATCTTTATGTGTAATCTGTGGTTGGAGAAGGGAAGTCACACACTCTCTGGCATGCCTGGAAACATCCTGCTCTGCCAGAGGGAGGAGAGGGATCTGCTGCCCTCTGATCACCTGCAAGGAGCATCCTTCCTGGGTTTCTTCCAAGAGAGCATGTCTGTTGGTCACAAGCTGTGCTTAGGGGTGAGCAGTCACCTGGACATAGATGGACCTGTAGATTTAGTATCAGGAATAGTATTAGCCCTGTAGAGAGTTTCAATCAGTACCTTTCCACCCCTTCCTTCTTTTCTTCTTTCTTTCCTTCTTCTTCCTTCTAATTCATCCAAGACAATTTTTCCCTTCCCTCTCCTCAGTTGGTCTTAATCCTATATGGGACATGGACTAGAAGAACACAGAACAATTGATTTTGCCTCTGAAGAGCATTTCTGCAAAGGGATTTGTGCATGGCTTCAGTGCAGAATCAGCTTGGGCAGCACACTGGCGTGTCAGATAACACTGATGCTAAAAGCAGCCTTTGAACTTGCACAGTATTCATCCCGGGGTCAGAGATTAAATTACCTCCTCAGATATGTCTAAGGGCTCAGTGCAGTTCTTCCTACAAAAGGTTTGTTGGGATGAGCCTCCTTGAAAAGCAAGGAAGATTGGAGGCTCTTCAGGAGGCACTGTTTTGGAAGCACAGGACAAGAGGGAGCAGCGTTTGCATTGCCCACATTTGGGTTTCCTTAGTTAGATCACACTTGCAGCATGCAGCCACAGTGCAGCTGAGCAAAGCAGGACATCAAGCTCTTCAGTGTGGCCTTTTGGCTCTCTCCTGCCAGAGCCACTGACCCTGGAGCAGCTCCATCCCCTAGCCCTGCCAGGGCCAACAGGGGCATTTGAAATTCCCACCCGTTTCCCAGCTCTCCAAATCTGCCTCACCACTAGGAGTTTTTAGTAGGATTTCTTCCAGGTCATACATGACCTAAGGGGATGGGGAGGGAGGGAATGAATGCTGATCCCACAAATGTTTCTTGCTGTGAATTTAGCTTCATTGCTGTTAGTAGAAAAAGTCTGCTGCTGTTTTCTGAAGGGACCACGATCCCCTGAGACAACTCTGACTTTCTGCCTTCTGGTAACAAGTTGATCATTTCCTTATTATCTATCCGTTGTGGTGTGGGGAGATTCCTTTTCTTTTCTCTTCTTGCTTAAATCAAGGCATTTTTTTTAAGAGCTATTTTATTTTCGATACAGACACAGCCGGTGAAGTAGCAGTAAAAAACATCACCCCAAAGAGGCACATGGCTTTGAAATGTTTTGGTATGTAACACAACTGCATTGTTATCAGGTCTTAACTTTTGCACAAAGACTATTTCCTCCTTGCTCTAAAAGCTAACCCTCTGTGCCAGCTCTCCAAGGGTTACCTACCTAACCTGGTGCTAGGGAAACATAACAAAAAAAGATCTCAAAGTGTCTCCAATCATTTCACAAATAACATTGTTCTGTTCCTCTCTTTAAATGAACAAGAGTTCCTCTGATTTTATATATATATATATACATATATCTTTTTTTTTAACTCAAATTTAGGATTCTGCTGTTCAGAGCAGAGAGGTCACAAGGCCCTAATGTATTTAGCATTGACTGCCCTCTCTTGTAGTGCGTCTATTAGTCAGTAATTTGATTTGTACCTATTCATTTGCAGTCCCTGCAGGAGCTCTGAGCTGGCCCCAAGTATAATTGGTGCTGTCTCTATTTTTACATCATTAGATTAGCCCCGACTCCTGGCCACTTGTTGTCTGCGCTTGTCTGTCCATTTATACAACCTAATGTAACACAAAATTCATTACTGATCACATTACTTTCAACTCTGAAGCCAGCTTTGTGATAAACATTTGGGTTAACCCCTTTCTTGCCAGCATGCAGACCTGGGGGAGAAATGCACTTTCCCTTTGCAAGGGGAAAAAAAAAATCAATATCATAATGAAAGAAAGTGCAGTCACATTTCTAGATTTGTCATTCCTGGTGGAGGGAGAAATGGGGAGAAACATATAGGAGATGACTAAGTGATGTGTGCATCCAGGCAGCTCACGCTGCTGTATGTGAAATGAGCTCAGCAGTGTCCTTGCTGCTGGAATATAAAGAAGTGACACAAGCTAGGGCCAGCACTCCATTTCAAACTGGATTTTTGAGCTCCTCTGTGCAGGCTGTAATCAGGTTATGCCACTATAGGAACTGGATATTTTTCTTCCAGCGCTTTGTCTCAAAGTAGTTAACAGAAACAATTCCCTTTCTCCTGAGAGGTTTTGTTATTGCCTTGGGTTTGCTTTGGTTTGTGGGTTTTTTTTCCTCCTAATGATTAAGCAAATTAATTTTCCTACTGCAACGCTCTGGTGTTTCGCAGGAAAATGCAAAGCTCCCTTTCTGTCTAGCTTGGCTTTGCTCACATTTTGACTGTTTTGCTGAGTGACCTCCTAAAGCATTAAGCTTTTTGCATCCCTGAGGCTCCTGCTATTGATTTTGAGGGGAACAAGAGGAAAGCCCAAGGTAGGTATCCATTTAGGCCTGATTCTGCAAAGGGCTCAGCATCCTCACATCTCTGTTTGCAGCGTGGTGCCTGTGAGGTGATGCTTGCTGCTCAAAGAAAGGTATTTTGGTGCATACAAGAGCTGTTGATTTTTAACAGTTTGCTAAATTCACTTTCTGTTTGTACAGCTTGGCTTGGAAATCTGTTATTTTGGGTTTTCTAAATATTTAAAAGAAACATTTCTCAGTGTTTATTAAATCTTCCCTTTAAAAGTCCCAGTTCCAAAGGCTTGCCTCACACCGAGCAGTCCCACATTGAGCAGGGTGCAGGAGACTGGGAGGCTGGAGGGGTTTTCCATCTCTAGTTTCTATAACTACCATGTTATTCCTTTTAGGAGTCTGTGCATGGTATTTTTGTGTAGGATATGACTTATGGCAAGCATATCTTTCTGAGTGAGTAGGAGAGCACTCGTCTCCCAGCATTTGAACCAGGACTGGTATTTTTACAGCTGTTTTGTGAGCCAAAACTTGGTGCAGCTGCTGAGGTGGTGGCAGAATAAAGACAAGACAGTTCTTTTCCCTCCTCACAACCCCAGCAGCCCCAGAGAGCTTTTTTTGGTATTTGGCTGATTTTTAGAGGAGCAATTTTAGGTGTGTGCAGTGTTGGCTGGCACTTGTTCCTGGAGCCTGGCTTGGCTGGGGGAAGGTGTCAGGCTCTGCTCTGCTCTGCTGCTGCCCTTGTGCCCTCAGACTTTGCTCCAGCTTTGCCTTCTGAGGCCCAGAGAGGCCAGAATGTCCTGAAATCCCTACACAGCCTTCTGTGGCCCCTCTGAGCCTCACGTTAAAGGACAGGACCCAGGGCACAGTGTGTGCTCAGTGGCAGAAAGCAACAGCAAAATAGGCATTAACAGACCAAAATACCAGTGATGTTGTCGCTGTCTGATGCTCACAGGGAGTCTAGTGGTGATGGTCAGGAAGAAAGGGAGATGTGGGGAGAGAAGGCTAGGGGAAAAGGAGAAAGAAAACCATTATGGATTTGGGCCGGAGGGGGACTGATGAGGAGGGAGACTCCCCAGAGCACATCCATGTAACAAGAGGAAATGGCCTCAAGTTGTACCAGAGGAGGTTTAGATTGGATGTTAGGAAAAATTTCTTCACTGAAAGGCTTGTTAAGCATTGGCCCAGGCTGCCCAGGGAGGTGCTGGAGTCACCAGCCCTGTAGGGGTTTGAGAAATGTATAGATGTGGCACTTAGGGCCATGGTTTAGTGGCATGGTAGTGGTGGGTTGATGGTTGGACTTGATGATTTTAGAGGTCTCTTCCAACCTTAATGTTTCTATGATTCTGTGAGTAGGTCTGGTGGCTGCCCCAGGAGGAAGCAGTGTTGTGGGCAGGTCCTTGGCATTGCTGGGAATGGTTAGATCTCCATGAGGTCTATATTGCCATTTGTGGTACGGAAAGATTAGCTTCCCTTCCATTCCTAGCCTGCTGTCTCCCCACCACGGATAACCCATAAAACAGTAGACTTTTATTCATTAACATTTATGGGGAAATGTTAATATTAAACTGTAAGTGAAAAGCCCTATCTTATTGAATTCTTCTGCTGTGTTATTGGGAGCCTAATTACATTTTGCATTTAAATCCAAACCAGATGACGTTCAGGACGCTCAGGCGAGCATTCTGGAAGTGAGAATTTATCTTCTGATCTGGGTAAACAATGTCTCATCATTTAACAGTTATTATAAAGAATGGCTTTTTAAGCACTTTGCTGGGAGTTCATCTTGGCTCCACACGGGTTGCACTAAGGGAGAGAGAATTTCCCTGACATCTTCCAGGCATCCGGTGAAGGAGGAATCATATCCTGAGCTCACTTCTCAAGCTGCAGCGGTTTTCATCCTCCTCTGTTTGTTATTGCTCAAGATTCTGTGCACAATTGGCTGACAAAGGGGAAAAAAAAAGAGTAAGAAAAAAATGACAGAGTGGTTGGAAGCATTTGGCAGATGGCAGAAAGCATCTAGGCTGCTAGGTGGAAGGTGTTCAGCACTTCATGGAAGTGGTTGAAAGCCCCAAAGGCACAGACATGATGTGAGGATGATGCTGTGTGGAAGTTCTGCCTTCTTCACAGAGAAGGAAGGTGATGTTGGGGCAAACCAGAAAGACAAAAGAGAGGATGGAGAAGCTGCTTTTTGCTGTGTTTCTGCTGGTGCCCTCCTGCATTACATCACTGGTAATTACATGCTTGGTGATGCGTGAGCTCCTTTCGAAGGAGAGTAAAACTTCCAAACAATGTAAATAGCTTTTCCCCCACTTCTGCTGTTTATATTCAGCGTTTCACTCCTGTCCCTTCAGAGGAGGTGACAGTGCTCTTGCTGCTAGCTGGCTTTTAGTCTTTGTTCTGTGTTCCTCAGACCTTAGCAAAAGCCTCCGGGATTTCTCCCAAGCAGCTTCCCTGCAGTCTGGAGAGGAGGAAGGAGTTACTTTTCCATGCAGACAAAATTAAGTGGTGAAGGGGATGAATTTTTGAAGGAACTGTTGTGAAAAGATAGAGAATTTGGGAATGCCTAATGCTGGCTGGTGGCCTGTCACCTCCTGACATGCCAGGAAACCACCCACCCTGTGAAATGGCTGTTCCAGGACATAAACTGTTTACTGCCTGTTTCAAGGAGAGGCATTTTATCCCATTTTCCAAGAAGACCCCCACAGCTCAAATACCATCTTGGGTTTGTTTATTTATTTATTTGTGGTATTTATGTGTTAGTTCCTTGGTCAGTGACTTTCTCAGTATCTGCCCAACACATGAACTCTGTGTTTACATCAAAAGCTGATGGTGTTGTGAAAGACAAAGAGTCAGGACCACTTCTCCAACTGTTTCCAAAGATCTGTTTCTGGGAAGGCCACAGGCAGGAAGGTGCCAGCAGGGTCAGCAGCCAGGACCTGCCCTGCTCTGGCTCAGTGGCACGACATGGGAGTGAGGAGCCATGGGTGGCTGGGCATGGCAAGCACAAGCAGAAGCTTGGTTGAGGTGAACAGGATGGAAATGATGGTGATTCCCTAAGCACCATGCTGGGGAAGCAGAAGCAGTGCCATGAGGTGATCTCGGACATGTTGCTGTGCTAGTTATCTCCTAAGGGAGAGCACAGCATTCCCATGGATGGTATCTGCCATCTATTCCCACATGCCATGCTGAGCAGCTCTTCTCACTGGGCACTCCACTGCTGGGGCCAGCTTGTCAGGTGGCAATGGCAATTGGAGGTGGTAATCAAAAGACAAATGGAACTAGCAGCCTTCCTTCCTCAGCTGCAACCACAGAGGCAGCAGTGGGGAGGTGAATTGTGCAGGGACAGGTCCCTGTAACTGCAGGGGCTACAAAAGGGCTGGGGAAGCACTTTTTAGGATCATNCCAGTATTCCAGAGGAGGTCTGCACCCTTTAAAAGAGAAACCTTTTGATTATATTGTGCCAGGATTGTGTTGTCCCTTTGGTTTATCTTTTGGAAACATGGCTGGTCACTCATCAAACTGTGAACCAAAAGCCTGCAAAAGAGCAGAACGTGAAGAGCAGGTAGTTGTATTAACTTCCCTGCCAGATGTCCACATACAGGACAGAATCTGCAGAGCTTGAGATGATTTAAATTGCCTTTCATGTGGGATGTGGCCAGAGGAATGCCTTGGTTTGCCATTAGGTCTCTTTGGGATTTTACACAAGTTACCCTCCATCACACACTCGTTCATACGTTTGACACTGCTTGTGAGTGTGTAACCAAAAAGGCACCAAATCTGTTAGAATATTAATATGTGGAACAGTGTTTAAAATAGGATTTTCAAAAAGTAAAAACATCAGATTTCCTTTTTCTCAGCTGCCTCCTGGTCTGATGAGTACAAAAACAAGCTGCTGTGTTGAGCATCTCCATTAACAACAGGCCGAATTAAGCTTTGGATGTCATTTTTCTTTTTCCAAGGCTCTTTCATATTTATGTCTAACATCAGAATTTAGAGCTATAAAAATAAGAGAGAGTGTATTAAGAGCCTCAAGCAATCCTGCAAGAGAGAGAGAGCCCACAAGCTTGGCCTGTTGTTTTTCCAGGCTCGCTTAATACTCAATCTAGGTAGAGACGTGATTGTAAGAGTGCTGCTGTGAGCTTTGAGTGCTTGGTAAAATTAGGTCTGTGTTTAGAAAATTGGTCTGCTTGAAGCAGTGATGTCAACATAATCTTCAAAATAATTGACTAACTAGACCAAATAAGTCACATTTGGAAGCAGGATTATTGGGATGGGTTTGGAGTTTCTCAGCGACACTAGAACTAACGCCAAGGAAATGAAAGGAGACTTCTGCTCCTTAGATCTCCACCTGAGCTTTTCTGGCTTGAGAGCCTTGAACTGTTTAGATGAGCAGAGAAGGCTGAGTCTGCAGTGACATCATTTCATCAACCAAACTCTTCTGATTTGGACCAGCTGAGCATCTGCTCCCCTCAAACTTTTAACTTTTCCTTTGAGTCAAACCCAAATTCCAGTCCAGCTTCCTCCTCAGCATCCATCTGCACCAAGGAGACAGCCCAGAACCTCTCAGTAGCTTTCCTCACTGGGCTGAAAGGCCACTTCATGTCAGAAGTACTAGAAGTTGTGCCAGAATTACTTTGCTTTGTAATATTATACTTTTAAAATGAACTCAGCACTACTTTTGTGTCAGAAGCACACAGTGCACACGTGCGAGATGCACACAGAGGCACACTCTGAGCACACAAGTTCTCCTCCTCAAGGACTGCCTTGTCTTCCTCACTGAGAGTTATTAAGGAGGCCCAAAAATTGAGGTAGCATCACAAGAGGAGGAAAAAAAATTGGTCTTAGACATGAAAGAAACTGCTGGAGTTTAGAGGGTGAGGCATGGCTGAAATCCCTTGTTGAGCATATCACTGAGGGGCTGCCCAGACCTTGAGGAAATCACCACCTTTTTGGTTTTGACTTTCAGGATGCTTTTCCTTACCCACATTTTTCCTCAGGAAAGGAGGAGGGACCTCTAGCACTGCTTTGCTGCATCCACCTTTGAGACAAGATCCCCTTCCCCACAAGCTCTCCAGCTCTGGTGGGAAGGGAGATGCTTAGATCCACACATTGTGCCCAGACCTGCTCTGGATAGAAGTGTGGTGGTTTCAGGACTAGGAGCATTGCCTCCAAAACTTCTGAGCAAGATTCAAAGAGTCTGAAGGGTGTAGGATATATAGGTGGTAGGTGTCATAAAGATGCAGGTTCCACTAAATTTGTCTGAGTTGGAGGCTGAGGGTGGGGGTCACTTGAGCAATCAGAGGCACTCACATAACCCTGGGAGTGAGAGATCAAACCCAGGAATTTTAATACAGTGTTTTCTCTTGCAAATGCTTTTGGTCTGATCTACACAGATGTGCTGCCTGCATAACTGAAGATACAAGATAATTCTGCCTAAATACATGAAAAAACTTGTATACAGGCTGGCTTGCAGAGGAGGAGCATGTATAGCACATAAGGTACACTATAGGATTTATGGTGGCATCATGTTGATGCTTTCCTGATGGGGTAGGAGAGAATCCCTTTAAACCAAACAACTGTAGCTGCATATTCATTTGAAAAACCTCTCTGAGAACTCTTGGGAGTTTCCATGGTGTGGATGGGCTACAGAAATTGTTTTCTATAAGCATTTTGACTTTTCTAGCTTTTGCTATTTCACAGGCTGACTAAAATTGGTAACTCATTCCTTCTGCGGTGCCATTTCTGAAGGAAAACATCCTAAAACTCTTTACAAAAAATATACAGCTCTGGGAAACCTGAGATTATTTTTTTAAAAGCACTGCAGTCGTTGTGAAAGTGCCTATCATGAAGAATATTCTCCCTCTAAATGCTAGTCCCTTTATCTGGTGCACTTTTAACCTTCCATAAAATGCTGAGAGTCAAGCCTGGCGAGATGCCAAAGTCTTGGGTCTCCTACTCCATGGACTCGAGTTGTGTGGAGCTTTTTGGGTTCTCTTTTTAAAATCAAACCCAAGCTGTTTGCTTTTTCTTTCTTTTTTTTTTGTAGGCAAAATTCTTTAGAAGTTGATGCATGAAAATGTTTTGTCCCTATCTCCACAATCTCTTCGTGCCTGAAGTAAACCCAGACATTTGTGTAAGTTCAGATGTCCTCCCCGTTTCGCAAGTGTTACTTGTTCACTTAAGGCACTAGAAATGAAACCTGCAGTCTCAGAGGGGCTCTGATGTTCAGAAGGCTCAGTCTTCATTCCCCTGCTTCTCTCCTGCCTCCTGTACCTCCTCATCTCCTTGCTAGATCCTTCCACCTCCTTTCCAACATGCCAGGTTTCATCTCCAAGTGCATGGCACCAAGGAACTCTGTGTGGATTCAGTGCTGGAGTTACTCTAAGGGGGTTTGACAAGCAACTAATATTTTACATAGGCCACTGAATTCTGAGTTCAGAGAAGTTGTTCAGGCAGCACTTGCAGGTCTTTTTGATTTTGCAAATTTAATGTGGGTGCTTCTATGGTGTCTCAACATCTTTCAGGTTGCAGCAGGGTGAAATGGTTTTGATCTGAGAACTGATTGTCAGTGTTCAAATGCCAGTGTGTTGTGTTTCCTCTTTTGAATGCAGTTTAAAATCTCTCAAACTGCTGGCTTAAATAAAAAAAAAAAAGGGTAAAAGAACCATTTCTTAGGAGCAGTTCTGTCACAGCTACCCACAGTATCCCAGTATGTCAGGGGTTGGAAGGGACCTAGAAAGATCATCTAGTCCAACCCCCCTGGCAGAGCAGTCCCTGTGCTGGTTGCATGGGGGGATGCTGGCATGGGTTGATGGCTTCTGTAGGAGCAGGGCACAGGGCCTAGGGCAGAGAGCAGCTTGAATTGACTTCTAAACATTATCCTAACCATACAAACTTGTAAACATTATAGTAATATCTAAAGCTGGGACCCAACCTTCTGTCTGTGCTCCCCTTGGAACGCAGCAACGTAAAACTCCGTTTGCCCAGAAATTTGTTTTCAGCCATCTCGAATTAAAAGGAGCTTGGAAAACTCAAGAGTTTTTAATGATTGCTTGGTGCTTTCCTTTCATTACAGTTTAATATTAGTGATTTTTGCTTATCCAAATAGCCAAAAGCAGAGGTTTCCCCCGGGGTGCAGTGCCCTCGCTGAGGGCTGGAGGCAGCTCTGCAGGTCCTCGCCTGGGAGCAGCTGCTGAAGGTGCTGGAGTTGGATTCTAATTAGAGCTCCTTCGTTAGCATAACTGCATTTCATATAAACATAACAAAAAATAAAGGAATACCCAAGAAAAAGCTAAAAGTGCAGTAGCAGTAATGCCGGTTTTCCATTTGTGCATCCCAGTTTGGTTTATGACCTCACATCCTTTTTCTGCCTTGGTCTGTGCCATCCCCGTCCCAGGCAGCAGCATTGGCTTCTGTGGGGGCTTGGTTATGATGGTCACAGTAAGTGTTGATGCAGAAATAGAGCCAAAAGTGTCCAGCTGAGTTTGGGCTGTGGTCTAAACACTGCGAGATGGAGAGCTTACATGTGCAAGCACGTCTATAGGGGAGCAGAAGCTCCTCAGAGGGAGCACATCCTGCTCCCTTCAGCAGCAATCAGGAAAGTAAAGATGTTTAACTGATCCATTCACTGCTGAGCCTTGGGTAAATTACAAACAGTTTAAGAGATCCTCAAGACTTCTATTGTATCAATACAAATTGCCTTTCAGTGTTCTCCCTCTATTGGATCCTTCTGAATAAGAATCCAGATGGCAGAAGCTACATAATTATTATTCATTACAGTTAATAAGTAACACTCAGAAGCCCCAGTCAGCTCTGCAAGTTGTACCCCCACACACACCCTGTGATGGGCATTGTGCAAATGTAAGGGTCAAAAAAAAGTAGTCCTTGTCACAGAATACTTTAGGATTTCAGTTAAAGACAAGAAGGTTTGAAGGGACCTTAGGTTTGCCTGCCCTGGGCTGTCATCTCCGAGAGCTCTCTCTGCAGGGACTGTCCTCACTTCTCCTCTGAAGGAAGGAAATTATCTTTGATTTTAAAATGAGGCTCTAATTTGGGCCTTTTAGCTGTTCATTCAAGAACTGCTGTGGTGGTTTGAGTAAGGAGCACCTTGTTTCTGCTCCCCTCCCTGGAAAATGCCCATCATTTTGGGGAGGGGGCCAAGTACATTCCCGCGCTCGGTTCACAGCGGAGCCCAAAAAGCTCCCCGAAACAATTGCTGTGAATGACAGGACTGAAATTGAGGAGATTCAAGCTCTGCTGGCCATTACCCCACTTCCTGCATTCCTACTTGTTAATTGTCTAATTCCTAACGAGTCTTCAGGCGTCTGATGGACTTTCTGCTGCGTGCTCACGCCGACGCTTCCTCCCTTCCCCTCCCCTCCCTGGCCTCATCCCTCACCAGAGACCTTGTTCCTTTAAAAATGCCATCCTTAAAAATCAGGAATACTCAGCCCAGCAAAAGGAAAAAGGAACTTGACATTAGTTGAGCTTGAAAGGCTTGGTGCTGTGAAAAGTGACTGACGTGTGAAAAGAGGCTACAATTAGTTCTTTCCCCGAGCACTCTCCCATTCAGTCCAGGGTCACTCCTTCAGCGAGCTGCGGCTTTGAGAGTAATGTGTTGTGACAGTTTGAGATGATGAAGAATAATTCTTGTATTCAGGGTTGCTGCTGCTTCCCTGCTGCCCTGACACATCAGGCTGCTGTCATGGTATCATTTATCCCGGCTGCGGCTCCGCCGGAGCCTGGGCAGCCCTTGCTAGCGAGGAGGGAAAGGGTCAGCTCTTCCAGCAAAGGATTTGGGAAGATAGTTTGAAACTGGGGAAAGCAAACAGTGAGAAAAAACATTAGAAGAAATAATGCACTGGAGATGAGATGTATTTTTTTGAAGTAGACATAAAGGAGATGCCATGGCTTCAAGTGGACCACTACGGACAGAGCACGAGTAAGAAAAGCAGCATAATTTACGAGTGTTCCGGGCAAAAGAGGGCTAATATAGATTTTCTTCAGGCATTGAATTAATGCTTGCTATGAAATGGTTTCACATTTAAGCTTGGCAGGGCTTTGGACCTTTCTGGATTTGATGGGGTCCTCTGACAGTTCCTGGAGCTTTCTGGAACTGAGGGTGCAGCCGCATTGCTGGATGGGGCACAGCCCTGCTGCCCTGGACCTGAGGAGCCTGGGCTGTCCCTACAGCAGCTCCTCTTCCTCCTGTCCACCTTGGCAGCCAGCTCAGGGAGAGCAGAGTGGCTTGGCCAGCAGAACAAGGGCCATGACCATCAGGCTGCAGTGTGGCCGTTGGGAATATTAGCAGAAAGAAACATTCCATAGGAGGTTGTGTTCTCAGTTTCTCCTGCAGTGCCACAGGAAGGCTGTGGGCAGCCCCTGGGAAGTCATGCCAAGCAGTGAGCAACCAGCATGTGCTTTGCAACCCCTTTAACACCCTGTTGCTCTCCCAGCAGTGTCAGTGTTACCACAGCCTCCAAGCATGCTGGATGCTGCAGGAGCATGGGAGGGAGATAGCTGTCCCTCCAGTGGGCTGGGGACCCTGGCCAGCCACTCACCATGCCACTTTCCTCTTCTGTTGATAGCTGCTCCTCCTCATGCTGGCAACAATGAGGGTTTTTAGTGCTGCAGCCTTCACCAGGGTGGAAAGCATGTGTGCCCTGAAAATCCCTGTTATTCTGGGACCCTGGGTGATGCCAGCGGTGCCCATTACTGTTACCATCAAAAGCGCAGGCAGGGCTGTTCCCAGCTCCCCTGAAGTGACTTTCTCTTCATGGCTTCAGCAGATGTTCTTGCTCCTTCATCTTTTTTTTCCTGTCCCCTTTTTTTGGTGTTTTTAGGGCAGTCAGGACTTTGTGAGTCGTTTCCTCCGGGGACATGGGCAGGTTTTAGTATTTGCCTTTCCAGTATTAGCATTTATTTGTATTTGTGTTTGTTTTTCACGGGCTTTTGAAAGCCTCAGGGAGCCATTTATGGGGCCAAAATAATGCAAGTGCTGGTCTTCTCACAGTATTTCATTTCCTTGATGGTGGAAATGCTACGAGAAGAGCAGGTCTCATGTTATTTTGACCCCATAAATAGCTCCCAGAGGCCCCTTTCTTCCTTCTCCCACCCGCTCCCCACTCCCCCCCAAAATCAAATATTTAGGTTTCTGCCTAGCCTGACTTCTCAACCCTTGGTTATCTCCCTTCAGCAGAAGCAAATTGCAGTTATTACCAAATAGCCAGAGAGTCTATAAGGCCGAGTGGGTTTTATATGATGCACAATTTGCTGGCTACTGTACAAGTTCATTAAAGTGTATCATAAGAGGTTGTTTTACTGGTACATTTAAGGAAGTTAATACATCTCGACAGTATATGCATGGGGGAATGCAGATACAATAACCCTCAGACAGGCTGGGGCCAAGGCCATTCCTGGCGTAACTCCACCGAAGCAAAGGAAATCTCACTGGCTGGGCAGCCCTGTCCTGCTCTACTGGTGGGTGCTGAGCCTCAGTCCAGCCTCTCCTGCCACTCACCTCCATCTTTCCATGGGGGGATCATGGAGTTTGCATCTGTTTTGTGTTTTTCAGCAAGTGTGTTCCCAGCACAGAGGACAGCAGTGATCTGACTGCTTACGTGACACGTCTTAGTTAGGTCTGGGAAGTATTTCAGCTCTTTTCCAGCTGTGCCACAGGGCTTGGCTGCTCCATCCCAGGGCAGTGCTTCCTACACTACCTATCTGGAGGGACCTGCCTCTTCTGGTACCCAACAGCCTCACCACACCGTGGTGACTCCTTCTCCCCTTTTTGGGTCTATCCAGGCATCAGGTCTATTAGAATTTTGCCCTCTCTTTTTCACCCTGTAACAGGAAGGGTGTCCCCATGTCATGAAGCTATTCCCAGCTTTGTCTGAGTGTCCCACAGGAATGGCATCAGCGTACACATGCCTCTGCCATGTCCTTGTCTGCTGGAAGGTGATGGAGGAAAGATAACTTTGCACTAGACTTTTCCTTTCATTTTTCATTATATTTTCTATTAATGAGCCAGCTGGGAGAAAAAAAAAAAGGGAACTAATTTGGGAGGCTGTAGGAAAACATGCTGACTGTGGTCCTAGGGGTCATATGTGCAGCACAGGCAGTCCCTGGTGACCATGTCATGGCTAATTGCACATCTCGCGTGACCCAGACGTGCACGAGAGCCAGGGCCGGGCGAGGGCAAGAGCCCAATTTCCTGAGCACAGCAGTGCTTGCTGCTGCAGCAGGCAGGAGTTTTTACAATGCTTTCTTAGGTATCAGAATACATTGCTCCTCTGCCTCGCCCTCTAATTAGTTCCAGAGCGAGCGAGTTTGCCGTGTGGAGCTGTTGGAGAGCATCCGGATTCATTTGCCATGGGGAATGTGGGATGGCAGCTTGCATTTGGGAGCTCTTCCAGTTTTTAGTCTGACCCCTACTCAAAGTGGAAGTGGGCTCTGTGCAGTTTGGAGGGCTGGAAAACTTCCCCTTCAGTTCCTCTGGAGCTCTTGCATCTCTTTTAGGCTCTCTTTTGTGTGTCCCCCCCCCGTTGCTAATGGACGGGGTTTGTGTGCCTGGCAGCAGCAAGGAGGGGAGCAGTGGTGATGCCAAGGCCAGGATGGTACCCCAGGCTCCCCAGCCAGGCCCTGTGCCCACTGCTCTGCCTCTCGGATGTGTGGTCCATGCTTTTTCTGTGGCTGGCATCAGTCTCTGCAGTGCCACCCCCTGGCAGTCCCCCGCAGAGGTGACAACAGCTGTCGGCTGCAGAAAGCCTGCAACCCCCTGAAAGCCACCCTGCAAGCCCAAATTCCCCAAAATCCCATCCCAGCAAGGGCGTGTGGTCCTGCACAAGCCATCAAAGTATGGGCAGGACACAGCACAGCCAAGAACAGGCAGGAGCTCAGCCCCGTGGCCACTCAGGAGCCACAGGGCTGTGGGGAAACACATGCTCCTTTGCTCTTCCCTTCACCCTCCTTTTGCTACAGTTACTGAAACCACAACATTGGCCTGAAAATCAATTATAGCTTAAAAAGAGTGAGTGGGTGAAGCAGCCCCATGAGGAGCTGGACAGACCAAGTGTTGTCTGGGGAGCCCCATCCTGCCCAGCATGGGCCATGGCTGCCCAGCACCCCGAGAGCTCTGACGTGGGATGTCTAACCGAAGCCAGCTGTGTGCGGAGGGAGATAAAAGCCCCAAATCAGACAGGATAAGCACAGTATTAGTGTGGGATACGCCACTCATTTCTGATTTAAATTACTGTTTTCACTTCCTGAACTCATGGGAGAGTAAGGATGTGAGGAAAATGAAGAGGTTTAGGCATGGACATTCTTTCCCCAAATACTGGCAAGAAATGGTGATTAATCCAGCTGAGGTCATTAGCATTGCTGCTTATCGGGTGACCGGTTTCCTGCTGATTTGTTTTTCATGTATCCTGGGCAGATTATCTCTGTTGCAAGTTACCTCCACGGTCAAGGATTAAATCTCCAAGCCCTCCTTTACCTTGATGCTGTCCCTGCTGTGCCCAGGCAGCACACAGGAGCTGTGCAGCAGCTGAGGATGCTGGGGGCAGGATGGTTTTAGTTTTAGCAAAGAACTTTCTGCTTTTGCTGTGATCTTAGATTATAGCTCTGTAATGTTGCTATTTACTAGCCATCTGACAGCTTACTTTAAATGTACACTTTGTGTATAGATATGTCCTTATCTTGGAAACTATCGTGTGTGACTGTCCTGCTGTGAGACAGAGGTGTGCAAAAGGTGTAGTAATAGTTTAGAGAGAGCAAAGTGGGCACCACTCCTCCAGCTCCTGTGTCTGCGATATCTTTCCAACCTTATCCACGGAAAACTCCCGTTGCAAGGACAGGGAAAGCTGCTGCTCTACCCTGG
Organism: Bucco capensis; assembly: GCA_013396975.1. Taxonomy (NCBI): domain Eukaryota; kingdom Metazoa; phylum Chordata; class Aves; order Piciformes; family Bucconidae; genus Bucco; species Bucco capensis. The sequence continues at coordinate 154,269 of VWZO01005326.1, read as the reverse complement.
GGGTTTGCCCCTGCAGGATCCAGCAAGTGAGGGTTTTTCCTCTTTCCCCTTTGGCAGCAGAGGAGTTTGCCCCAAGCTCCTATCCCCTGCAGGATGGCAGTCGTGCTCGGGGCCGTGTGTTGCAACTCGCCAGACTATTTCTTGTAGCCTGTCAGCGCGTGTCGGGGAGAGGATTCCTGTGCTGGACCTGGGGCTCTGCCTAATCTCACTGCTGCATGCCACCGCTGAGTGCTGGCCGGGGCCATGCTGCCCAGCAGCACTGCCACCGAGGCAACTCTTGGGTTCAAGTGGCTCACAGAGAGTTCACTGTTAGAAAGGATGCTCTGTGCACACAAAAATCCTCCTCTTTCAAGATTAGGGAGCAGTAAAGGCTTTGGGAGGTCAGCGAGGGGATGTGTGTGACTTGGAGAGGGAGAGCCACGGTCAGGCCTGCTTGCTTGCTTGCTTGCTTGCTTTGAGGCATGGCTCAGGCATGTAGGAAAGGAGATATTTTCTCCCTGGCTTGAAAAAGCAGAGTTATTTATGTCTGTTTGTGCAGGGTAAAGGCTTGTAGAAAGTCCCTCATGTTCCCAAGGTGGAGAACCACAGTGGTTATGCACCACTGGTACACACCACCAGTAACTGGTGTTGCTGCCATTCCCCCTTCCCCACCATCTCAGCAGCATTGCTGGAGCTAAAAGATGTTTCATCATCTAACCATAACCTTGGCACCCTGCTCAATTCAGCCATGAGCACTGTCGAGTGCTGGCATGTCATGAGGCAGTGGCCTCATCCCTAGGGAAGGGGCTGCTCTGCTGGGCAGTATGTAATATCTCCATCCAGCTCCACTTTGGCTCAGCTGAGCGGGGAGCCTGGCACAGAAGTAGAACCAGAAGCTGGGATACCCTGTGGGCTGATGTGACAGAAAAGGTGGATGGCAAGCAAATGTTAGAGCAATGGTATGGTGAGATTTGTCAATAAAGCAGTGGTCTGCCAGCACTCTGGGTTTCTCTGAAAGCCTAACCAGGACCTGCCCTCTCTTCCCATTGCAGAGCTTCAGCGAGAGGGAAGCATAGAGACACTCAGTAACAGCTCGGGTTCCACCAGCGGCAGCATCCCACGCAACTTCGATGGCTACAGGTCACCCCTCCCGACTAACGAGAACCAGCCCCTCAGCCTTTTCCCCACGGGATTCCCTTAACTGAACCAACCATCCAGGGGGAGATCCAGACAGGGGAACGAGCTGCCTCTCTCTACCTAAACAACTTCGATGTGTCTGTCACCTGCCAGGTCACCGCAGCGCTGGGATGGTTCTCCTTACCCTGATAAACATTGACAACTCTTAAACCTTCCTGAATCGTGCTCACGAAAATCTTGACTCTGTGTTCCTGTGCAATATGAAGAGACTCTGCCTTCGATCCTGATAGCTCTGCGGCTTCTTTTTTTTTGGCTGTTCCTTCAGGAAGAGGTTGGTTGAGGAGAATCTCTTTCTAAGCCATTTTTGGTCAAGCACATGGTTTCCCAACCGTTCTCTTGCTTTTTTTGCCTTGAGGGGTGCAGGGAATCTCCATCCCTCGGAGGAGCTCTCGCTGCCTGCAAAAGTGCCGAGCATTAAGGGATGAACTGGAGAAAAAGTGGAAACTGGAGAACTTTCTGTGGACAGGGTTGGTAATGTTATTCCTTCCTCATTGCATCTCCTTGCTGCCCTCCCTCCCTGCTGATCCTCATGGATGCCAGGAGTATTACAAATGGAAATGGTTCTTTCTTTTGTTCTTGGGAAGAATTTCTCTCTCTCGCTCCGGTTGTCTTCTAGTCCTGTATTTTAGAAATGTACTTAAATTGACTAACTGCAGTCCCAGATTTCTCATATTTGGTTATAAAAGTTGTTCACTGGAACTCAAGGTATCTGTCCAGAAATGCATGTGTCATTGAATAAATCTTAAGTTAAACAAGAAACTGCTTAAGTGGCAATGTTCATAGAGTATTACTGGGCTAGCTGGGGGCTTCATGTATCTTCCTGGACCAGACTATGTGCATGTTTATTAACTCAAGGGCTTTAATTAAAGCCATCAGGGGATGCTGTACAGCCAATCTAGCTTGAGTTTCCCTCTCTGTTTTCTCATCCTTGTGTGCAAGGACAAGATTTTTAAAAACAAGGGATGTAGGTAGTGTGCCTTGCACCCACCTTGCACCTCAGAAGATCAACACCCATCTCTGATGGGGTGTCTGAGCCCAGCTCCTTGCCCTGGTTGGGGCTCTACTTCTTCACCCTTAGTGGGACAAGGAGCAGCCACCTCCATCCCCTCACACAGAGAAGGCTTTGCAGAGCCCATGTCACAGCCTGAACCCTCCTGAGCCTGCACAGTCAAAGCAAGCACCACATAACTCTGCTGATAAAACAGTCATGGGCTCACACATAGTAACCACACAAATTCCTAGATCTCAGCCAACTTGTGTCGAGAAGCAGAGGGTGAGATGGGACTGTCAGCTTATGAAATTTCCTTCCCCCTCCTTGTTTTTAATAGAAGCTGTTTGAGTCATGGCAAGGAGAGGAAGCTATCTAAACCCACAAATCTTTTTGCACTCTTACAGCTCCAACCAGCCCCACTGAGTGATGCAAAACTGACCACCCTCTTCCTACTCCATCCCTAAACACCAAATACCAAAGTCAGTCTTGGCCTTGACTTTTTGTTGTTGTTGTTTTTAACTGTAACACCACAACCCAGAAGCTTTTTTTCTCTCTCTCTATTCAGGCTTGGAAAGCACTAGTGAAAGCTGAGAGTCTGCAGCAGTAATTTCAGTGTCTTGCTTGGTTTTCAGTCAATCCTTTCTCAAGGAAAAGAACAAAATAAAAACAAAGCAAAACAAAAACATCCTTGGGATGAAATCAGAGGAGAGTTTGCCTGTAAGTACTCCCAGCTCCATCCTGCTGGCTATAGCTGCTGTAATGCTGTTCCTTTTATGTCTGTAAAATAATGGCTTGAAGTGAGGAGCTGAGGGTAGGGCTGGCACTGCAGGGTCAGATCAGTCCACACCAGTCAGGATTTTTAACACAGTTCAGGCCAAGGTCAGCTCCAAAAGTTCAAACAAAATCCAGATTAACACATAGAGAAGGGATTGTGTTGTCACTGTGATGGTTGTTTCCTTTCAGGAGCAGCCATGAGGGACAAAGTTCTTGCAAAGGGAGGTGAGTGCTCTCCTCCCTCCTGCCCTGAACAGCTTTGGCTGCTGCTTCTTACTGAGCACACCAAGGAGGATAGCACAGAACACTGAGTGGTGTCACTGGAAATGTATTTGTTGTTGGCAGGCATTAAATCACTTTTTATAAGTGCTGCAATACAGCCATGTGGAAATTCCCAGTCTGCAAGAAGCTCCTCTGAATCAGGATGTTTTGCTTAAAGGGAAAGGGGGGAGGGGGGAGTCAGAAAAACCCTACAAACTGGGGCTGTACCAAAATATTTTCAGTCTGGTTCATTGAAAAGAATGTCCTAAATTCCCTGCTGCTGTTAGCCTCCTAGCCAAAGTGTTAAGAAAGCCTAGAGCCTTAAAAAAAAAGAGCAAGCACTGCTATGAGGTGGCTAATTTAACTTGAATTTGATACTTACACAGATGACCCAGCAGAATAACCACTGAGTTCCAGCTCTTCAGTGAGCCAGTGAAAGCCAAGTGTGTTGCAATGATAACTCTATGGGGTCTGCTTCACCTATAGGGTCTGGGTCAAAAATAACCTTACAGGCTCTCATTCTACAACTCTCTAGGCTCTGATTCAATGCTAACTCTCTAGGTTCTGACTCAACACATCCCCATGGTGTTTGCCTCTCTCACAGGGCATGCCTGCTCCCACCCATGGTCCCTACCTTTAGTGTACACCCAAAACCTCCCCATCTCAAGTGGGCTGTTTCCTGCAACACCCCTTCTCCTCCACCTTGCCCTCAGCAGCAATCCTCTTTGGAGGCACCAGACAAGAATATTGCTGCTCATTGATGGTGTCTGGAAGCTGTTCCTAAGGGAGGTTTGCCCTGACTTTAGTGCAACGAGGTTTTCAATCTAGGGACCTGATCCAAACCTCACTTAAAGCACAAATAGCCAGAGGCTCGTGGTCTTTGCAGGATTTCAGACGAGTGCCTCCAGTTATTGTGGAAATAATCCAGGTGAGCTTCAGAACTGCTGGGTTTTCACAGACAGTGGCTAGCTGGTGGTCACAGGCAGCCCTACAAGAATGTTGTGTGCCTTGATATAAACCACTGGCTCAAAAAAGAGCCCAAAAGCCATGTCGGGCTTGCAGGTTTTTAAACTGTTTCCAGTAGTAGTAGGCAGCAGCCTCCTGCTGAGTTCAAAAGGCAGAACGTCTCATTTAAAGCAGGGCAGACTGTATATCACCCTGTGCATAAAGTGGAGCTCTTCCATTAAAAGTTGAGTTCAGATTTCATGAATTAACATGAAATATTGCTTTCTTATCCTACCCTGGTTTCTGTAATAAGCACACGCATGTAACGTGCTTCAATCATGGGAGGGGAGTGTTTTGCTCTTTGAAAAGAAGTGGAAAGTCAAAAGGTTCTCCAAACATGACAGCTTGAAGTTCAAATGAAATCAAATTTCAGAGCTAGTCCATGGCCTGGGTATAACCAGTGGGGTTGGTGCTTTGCAGAGCACACTGGCATTTTGCTTTGCCAGTGAAGCTCAGCCCTGATGAGCCTCAATGGCTTCAAGTTGTGGCAGGGGAGGTTTAGATTAGATATATGGAGGAATTTCTTTACTGAAAGGGTTGTTAAGTCTTGGAATAGGCTGCCCAGGGAGGTGGTAGGGTCACCATCCCTGGAGGGGTTTAAGAAACATATCGATGTGCTACTTAGGGCCATGGTTTAGTGATATGTTACTGATAGGTATGGTTGGATTTGATGATCTTAGAGGTCTCTTCCAACCTTAATGATTCTGTGATGGAGCTCTGCCCAAGGTAAGCTGATAAACCCCATCCTGCTGCTCATCTCTGCCAGCTTCTGGTTGCCCCAAGCCAGCCTAAGGACAAAGTTTGTTGGTGGTGACATGGCTTGGAGAAACCAAGCCAGCGAGGGGAACCAACCCCACTGCCAAGATCTCCATCCTCCTTCCTCAAGAGAACCTGGAGGAGAGTTTTGCTGCAAAGTGCAGCTGTGAAATCCCTGAACTCTGCTCCCCCTCCTCTCTGGCCCTCCGAGGATGGGGGTAAACACACAGTGCTTTCACCAGGGCTTCCTTAGGAACTTTCCAAGGATCCAAACCGCGTCTGCGCCGTTTCTCCGCATTTATTTTCTCCGCTCTGGGCTTGTTGCTGTGCAGGGTAGGAAAGTTTGCACCATTTCCTGTTGTCTTTCCCTTGTGCTCCTGAGATATTGTAAAAATGTTCGGTATCCTCCAGTAGGTTGTAATCACTTCACCCTAATGTTTCACAGCTGCTAAGTGTAACTTTAAACCCAAGCATCTCAGCGCTTACAATTAGCGAGGCGATGGAGTCTTTGTGATTGATAAAAGAGACAAAATCAAGCTTGTTTCTTTCTTTTTAAGATTTAATGGGATAAAATGGGAACAAAAGTTGGGGAGACGAAGGGGTTTTAATGCAATAAATGATTAGTGGCTTATGTGCTAGGGAAAAAAAAAAGATAATTGAATCCACTGCTCGGCCTGTTTCACAGATGGAAAAGGCACCGGGAGAAGCGTTTGTCTGCACCTCTGTCCCGGTCACTGCATGAACTTGCTCTCAGAGCTCCTGCTCTCCTTTTGTAGGAGCAGAGCTGGTGAGAACAGAATTAGCTGGAGACCACCCACTCACCTGTCAGTGCCAGGCAGTGCTTCCCCACCCTGCTGTCACCTTGTCCTCACTCCGCTATCAAACCATTTGGCTGCCCCAGCACTAGCTGTGACTTCACCCTTGGTTTTTGCCTTCCTCAATTCCTTCAGCCTCAGCACTTCTGCCTCCTGCACATATTGGGAATAGGTTTTAATGATACCAGAAAATGCCTTTACCCTGGTGAAAGCAAAAGGCAGGTCACAGCAGGGATTGAAGTCACCAGCTCCAGAGGTGGACCATGGATGTGGCAGGGTCACTGCCTCCCCTGTCCTGTGCAGTGCCTGGATGCACCTTCGTTCTTCCAGTGCCATCCGTGAGCAGGGTCAGTGCTGGAGCTGGTGTTTCCCATTGCAGGATACAGCCTGAGGGGCATGCTATGTGTGTGTGTGTCCCAGCCATGGGGACACACTGCCTTTCCTGGCTGTGCCTGGGCATTGATATTGTCCCATCAATTGCCACCCTGCCCCTCACTGGGCTCAGATGGAATTTGAAGCTGTGCATCTGTCAGGAGTTCCCAGGCTGGATTTTGCCTTTCCTAGGCATCTCTGCTGCAGGAAATTACACTAAAATACTGATGGCCCCGTGCAGGTTGCAGGAAGGTTACAGGCATGGATGTCATCCAAGCAAGCTAAGGTAAGCTCCCTGTGTATGGATCAGGACCATTCCTCCAGCTGCAGAGCTGTCTCCCTGCCCTGCCCCACACCAGGGAGAGTCTTGTGCCTGCACCCATGGCAAAGGCCCCATGAGCCAAGTTCTGCTATTGCTGGGAACTACTGATGCTCAGCAATTCCCAGCATGCACTCAGCACCTGCAGGATAAGACTCTCTTGAAGGTGTCAGCTCCACCCTGAAGGGTTCATCTCCCAGCAGCTCTGGCTGAGGTGACCACAAGAGGGTGATCACTGGCCTTGCCTTGTGGTCATTGCAGCAGGCAGGGTCAGTGGCTTGCAGCCTTCCTCAGCCTCTTTCCCTCCATCCCATTGAGTTTCATCACATCCCCAGGGCCGGGCATGGTTCTCCAGGGATGCTGCTCCCTGGCAGTCCTCCCTCTGCGGAAAGCACTTCTGCCACCTGACAATAAATACTAATTAATAGCAAAGCCCTGCTCTAAATCAAGGAGGAGGCTCTGAATTTTCTTGGGGACTTTGCTGTCTGAAAGGTATCTGAACTATTCTCTAGCTCTCAGCCTATCAGTAGGTCAATTACCCAGTGAGCTGAGCAGTCATACAAAGTTAATTTCTAATTGAATACAATGTTAAAAGGTTGTCAGGTTAAAATCTAATCTATAAACAAGACATGAAATGTCTCTTTCAAACGGGTGTCATGAACCAGCACTGGCTCAAGCCACAGGCTGCTGCTTCATTTATAGGATGTAATTGCTTCCCAGTGAGTATTTACAATATTATTATAGGACAGTAATAAAAGGCTGGTGCCAGCTAGATGCTAATCCCACTCCCACCTCAGACCCTCTCCCTCCAGCCCCTGCTCTGGGAAGGTGAGAACTGCTGGCTGATGGGGCTCTGAGCCCACTCCACGCAGTTGGAGAGCAGGATGGGGGAAGAACTGATGGTGTTTTCACTTCAGTACACCTTGGAGTTGGACAGGGACCCCCCTGATGTGTTGTGGAGGGAACACAAGTGTCTGCTTGCCCCAAGGAGGAGGACCCACAGGCCTTGCACTGGAGCATTTCCCCAGTCCCTACCTGACAGCCCTGTGAGGAAACAATGAGCGAGTGCGTTCGGTTTTGAACAGCCTGGGGAAAGGACTTTGGCAAGGTTTTGCTGTGGGCTGAAGGTTATGAGCCACATTCAGACCAGAGGCTTCATTCAAGCAGAAAACCAGAGGCAGCACCTGCAGCCTGGGGTGACAAGCCAGCCCCATGCCCTGCGTCCCACCATGGGAGGGATGAGCAGGACACAGGCAGTGAGGACCAGGCACACCTCACTGCCTCTCCTCCCACACGAGGGGTGTCTGCATTGTGGTCACCTCGGGAGGTACATTGAATTTTGCTCCTTTTGCTGATGAAAGGGGAAAGTCCAGCTGTCATGTGGGAGTGATGCCATTGTCCCACCGGGGCAGCTGGCCGGACCACGAGACTCCTGCTAGTTCAGGATGTCTGTGGGAGCTGGGCAGGATCAGGGCTGCCTTTGCCAGGCTCAACTGAAAAACACCATGGGTCAATCTCACTGTAGGTCACGCTTTGAAATCATGTGAGTTTATTTCACCAGCATCAAAGGTTTGACTCAGATCACAGAATCACAGAACCACCGAGGCTGGAAAAGACCTCCAAGATCACCAAGTCCAGCCTAACATGTAGTCATGTCTGAACTCTCCTCTATGCCCATAAAGCCCTGTAATGTGAGGTCTTGCTAAGGAGGACCACGATTTTGGTGGGAGCAGGTGACCCCCACAGCAAGAGCTGCAGGAAAATGTGGGACAGTGTACTATTGGTGCTAAAATGGAGGGAGATGGTGACGTGCTGGTCTGACCTGGCCTGTGAAGCTGCAAGGGATGCGTGGGCTCTTTGCTGCAGCCCCTCCACTGGCCAGGACTCCTTCCTTTCCCTGGGTTTTCTGGTAAATTCTGCTGCTCTTTGTAATTGAGAAAAGCTGCTGCTGAACATCTGCACAGGCACTGTCCGCTCGGAGCCGGCTGCCAGGGTTGTTAGTGCTTGTGCTGCCGGTGCTTTGATGTGCCGGTGATTCACGGGCTTGGCCGGGGCCGCCCCGCAGATGCTGCTGGTGGGTGGTGCAGTGGGTCCTGCACCGGCACACCGCGAGGTGGGACAGCACCCACCACATCTGTGCAAACAGCAGCCCCTGCTCCAATCACCCCATACCTTCTTGCCAGCGCTCAGGAGATGACCTCTCCTGCCTCCATCTGCAGAGGAAGGTACCTTGGAGGCATCCGGGGAGGTCAGCTCAGGTGCTTCCCTCCGCCCCAACAGCACATGAAGGGCAGAGGAACGGTGATGCTCATGTGGTGCTGGGGTGCAAAGGAGAAGCAGCCAAGCAGAGTCTGAGCAGAACTGGGCTCAGGGCTGGTGGCACCAGGCAGGCAGAGCTGCAGGGAGAAGGCTTTGCTCTGCAGGCTCGATGGAGCCCAGGGAGCACAATCTGTGGCCTTAATCCCGCCGTGTCCTGCGCGCTCTCAAATCCCCTTCACTTCAACGAGCGCTTGTGGTGTCAGGCCTGCGCCGGGCGAGACGGGGCGCGGGGACGGCGGGGAGGATTTGCTCAAGAGGCACTGTTTTTAAGGTGAGATTTGAAGGATGGAAGACAGATGGCAACTGGAGAGGACAAACGGATCAAGTGAAGGGTTTGTTTTCAGCATGGAGGGGAAAACACAGGAGGGAATTACTGCTGGCTACAAAATGGGGGCTATTAATACCTGCAGTGTCTCCAGCTTTGCACTTAGCCCGGCGAGCCGGGATCCTCACGAGTGATGGCAGGGGCAGACGCCAGCCCCTTTGTGGGGCAGGAGTGTGGGGTTTTTGCTCCTGAGATGAATTGATCCCAGCAGAGCGCGGAGTGTACCCAGACAAAGCCGGGAAAAGGGTTATTAGCCGGCCGGCGGCCCTGCCATTGTCCCCGCTATCTTTTCTTCCCTTTCAGGCTCCCTCCCCATGGCCCAGGTCTCAAAGAGCATGTGTCAAGAGATTAGTGACCTGCGCGAAGGGCAATTGCTTGCTTTGTGCCGGCAGCCCGGCGTCGGGGCTGTTATTTACTTGTTATTTGGTGCTGCCTCCGTTGAGATATCCATGGAAAACACTCCTGGAGAGCAATCTGCTAGCACCGCGGAGCACACACGGACAAGGAGCTGGGAGAGGAGGCACTTGGAGGATGGCAGGTTTTGGTGTGCTTGTACCAAGATCCCCAAATTCCCCAGAGCCCAGCACCTACAGAGAAGAGAGGAAAAAGCTGGGCAGTGAGGAAATGAAACGTGGCATAAAGATGCCCAGGCTCAGTGCAGGAGCCAGGGCCATGAAGGGACATTTTCCCCCAAGGGTTTGAGTTTGCAGACTTGTTTTAAAAACTAAAAGATAGGAAGAGTCTTTCCTGTCTGCAGAGCCCTGCTGCTCCTTTCCGTGCCTCTGGCAGAGAGTGGCTCAGAGGAGCGCTGGGGTTCTGAGGAAATGTGAATAAAAATGAAGAGATTTGGCCCTTCCATGCGATGCTGGTTATACATCAGATCTGACTGTGATGAAACACCCACGAAAGGGACAGGTGCAATAAGAAAGCATATTCCTGCCCATGATTCATTCTGGCTGGTTCTATTTTCTCAGTAGTGAAGTGCACTCTCCCATCAACCTGAGCTAGTGATTTTCTACAATCCTAAGAGTCAAACGTAGACCAAAACTCACAACTCACGCGGCGTGGGAATTGCAGCATCTGATCCTGCTTTAGATGAGATTTCAAACCCTTTCCCAGATCCCATCCAGAGCACATAGGCCGAGTTGGGAGCACCCAGGGGTGTTTCACTCACCCCTCTTTTGATGATGTAACTTCTGCCAAACTCCTGGTCACAAACAGAGAAGAAGAGTTTTTCTGGAAATGCAGGAGCCCTGTCCTGCTGAAGGGATGGGGATGGATGATGTGGGATGATGATCCCCCCCATGGGGCTGGGGCTGCCCTGCACTTTCCCTCTTCCAGGGACAACTGGGGGAGATGTTAAAATAAATAAGAATGTTTAAAATAAAAAGAAAGAGGGAGAGAAAACAAGGAGCAAGACCCTACTCGCGCTGCCTCCTGCGCTCGAGGGGGGTTTGGTGCTCAGGCACAGCCGACGTCCTTGCCCAGAGGAGGATTTGAGGAGGAGGCAATGGTCCTGCCTGTCCCGCGGAGGTTGTGCCAGGAGTGGAGCCCTGCTCGATCCTTTTGCTCCGCTCCGGGACACACCGTCCCGTCCTCCACAACCACTGTTTCTGGTGGTTTTCATCCCGTTTCGCCAGGACACTGGCACAGAGCCAGTCCCAAATCCTCACTTGTGACCCTGCCGAGGACACGAGTGGGAGACCTCACAGAATTTTTTTAACAGTTAACGTCGTTTGCATCACTTTTATTTAAGAGATGAACCGGCCGAGAAGCGCATCCCTGGCTCTCCCCTCCCGGGACCGGCTTCGCTCGGGTTATCCTGGGCGGAAAACGAGACCATGATAACCGATAAATGAGCATACATCCCCCGAGGAGGGGGTGGGCGAGGGGACCGAGGGATCCCGCAGAGGGCTGACACCGATCGCCGGTGTCTCGGCGTGGGCTGCCCCGACGGGGCGGGAGGGCCTCTACGGCTCCATTTCCCCGCGGGAAACGAGCCACAGTCACCGAGCGTGGGGGTGGGAAGGGTTGTGGGGGCAGTGGGTGTGCTCGCCCCCAGCCCCATCCCATCACGGCGATGAGGCAGTGGTAATACCATTAGCGCGGGGATTACGTACCCGCGCCGGGATGTGACACACTTTCTCAAATGGAAGTTTTTTAAACAGAGGGATTTGCATGATTCCCACCCCACTTACCCCCCCACTCCATCCCCATCCCGGTCCCCACCCGCCCCCCGCGGTGCCAGCTCAGCTTTCAGGCCGCGGTTGCCCCCGCACTGGCACGGTCCCACCGGGGCTCCCGTCTCCTTTTAAGGCAGCGGGTTCGGTGCGCGCGAGGTGCTGGGTCCCGACGTGAGGAGCCTGGGGCAGCCCCCGGGGGTGGGGGTCTGGGTGGGTTCATGGGGTTGGTGGTGGGCATCATTCCGCCCTCGTGCAGGGTGGGCGCTCCGTAATTGAAATAAAATAATAATTAAAATATCAATCAAACGGCGGCAGCTGAGCGCGCTTCCGGATCAAAGCGACGCGGAGGTAAGGGTGCGGTTGGATGCGCCCCCTCCTCACTCCCAACCGCGGGGCGCGGAGGGGCTGCCCGACAGGGCTTAAGGGGGTCACTCGCCTCCCCGCCCTGACAAACAGGCTGGAAAGATGTGTTTATAAATTGTTCAAACTCTGGATAAACTTCAGCGGCGTTTGTGTCTGCGTCTCTCCGCCTGTTGTTATTTTCCAGAAATCTGGATTACTGGAAATATTTTCTTTAAAGCTGGAGAGAAATCTAAACAGTCTGAGGGCAGGGGGAGCTCGGGGAGGGATATGGAGGGGTATGGGTGTTCGCTCTGGAAGGGGCCGCGCGTGTTTCCCCTCTCTGATCCGCGCAATGACAAGGACCTCCGCGCAGCTCCGCGGCCGCGCAGAGGGCGGAGGGAGGAAGGCGGCGCCGGGGCTGGTGTCGGGGCGAGCATCTCTCCCGGTTGCTGTCGATGAAAATGCAACGAGCTGGCTCCGGTGCCCTGCACACCCCGGGAAGCTCACACACAAATACAAACACACAAACACACACCTCCTCGACGGGCACCGCAGCACCGGGGAGGGGGGGAGAGGCGTTTTCCTGGGATCTCCTGGGGATAAGGGGATTCCCACCCCGCCAAGGAATGTGAGGTGCTCCGGCGAAGGAGACCTGTTCCCGACGCGAGGGGGTGACACCAAACGAGGGCATTTTCGTTACCCGGAGGTTTATTTTCCTCTCCGGGTGGAGCGGGAGAACTGGGGCCGGGGAAGCAGTCGGGACTGCCTCTCGCCCCCTCCCCGCTTGCCCCACGGCCTATTTGCGTTGGGGTGGGAAATAGACGATTTGACCGGGGTACCACGAGCCGAGAGAGAGCTCCCCACCCTGCACCTGCGCTTCGCCTTGGACGTCCCCAGCGCTGGCTGGCTGGCTGTCCAGCTGCTCCCAGGACATCAGTGACGACCTCAGCCCCGCGGCACCTTCCCCTCCTGCCACGATAGGGCCCTTTCTCACCCCTGCGTGGGTCCCCTCCCGGCTTGGGAAGGTGTGAGGGGGTCCCTCCTGCCCGCCCTACACACACCCCTCTTTCCGCGGGGGACTCCCTTTGCCGTGGCATCAGGACCAGGAAGGTGGACCCGACGGCTCGCCCTCGGCACAGGAAAATCCCTTTCTCCGGGAGCCGGTGCACCCGTCGGGGGGATGGGGAGGGGGATAAAGCTCCCCGGGGCGCGGGGCCGTCGCATCCCGAGGAGCCAGGAGGAAGGGGGAAGGCGGAGGCTCGGCTGCTTGTGAGAATTGTTATTTTTCATCAATCAGCCGCAATTTGTGTAAGTGCCCCGGACAGGACACCAGCCGTCCTGCTGGCTGGGGTCACGGAGACAACACAGCGATGGAGAAGAGCAAATTGCATTTGCTCACCAGCTCACAGATCCAAATTACGGCCCTCGCATGGCGCGGGGAAAGGGAGCGAAAGGTCCATGTGACATGAGGGAAATATGAAGGACTTTGACAGGTCTTAAACGGCCTGGCGCCAAGGCCTAAGTCTACCGGCTAAAAATAGAAAAGGGATGATGAGTGGAGATGGGCAGAGATGAAAGGGGAAGAGCGAGCGGGGCCGAGCCGCGGAGCGGGTAGGGAGAGGGGCCGGCCGGGACTGAACCGGATGGATCACTCAGCCTGCCCCGGGACGGAACCGGATGAATCCTCAACCAGGCCGGGGACGGTTCACCGGGACTTGGCCGGGATGGTTCTCCCGGACTTGGCCTTAATGGATCCCCTAGCCTGGCCCCGGATGGGACCAGATGGATCCCCCAGCCTGGCCCAGGATGGATCCTCCAGCCTGGCCCGGGACACATCACCGGGGTGGACCAGCCACCACTGTCCCAGTCCGGGAACTGCTCGCTGGGACTCGGCTAAGGCTGCTCCCTGTAGCAGCGCACTGTAACCCCGAGTGCTCTGAAGCCCTTGCAGGGAAGGGGACGGTGTGGGGACACCTCTCGTCCCCAACCCCCGGGGCAGAAAGAAACTCCCGCGTCCAGGCCCTTTGGTTCAACTCTCCCTGCTCTGTGCCCGGTCATGGACGTGGAGGACCTGGCGATGCGGGGTTCCACAGATTCCTGGGTCAGTTCCGCGGTCGGGGAGGGTTGCGGCTGGGCCTGTCCCTGATAGTGGGTGCCCCAGTTAACCCCCAACCCTGGCAGTCCCACTGGTACAGAGGGTCAGGGAGACGAAGGTGCTCCGGAATGGTTTTATTCTGCAGGCAAAGGCGTTTGAGAGGTTACAGCGGTACGGAGGTGGGGGGTGAGGGGCACGACCGAGGATCCCAGGCCGTGGTCGTCCTTTCCTCACGGGGACCAGACAGCCTCCAGGCCTTGAGGGACCGAACCGAGCCCCCGCATGCCCCCGCGGAGCGACGGGAAAGGCTTCTCTGGCGTGGGGCGATGCTGCCCTGGGACAACGAAAAGCTCTGGTTTTTGCTTTGTGGGGGGAATTTAAATCAATCAATCAATCAATCACAAGCAAGTTCCCCCCCCCCCTTTTTTTTCGGCCAAAGCTGCCGTCAGCAGTTTTCGCGGCAGCGAGGAAGCAAAGTCCAAATCGGGTCTAAATTTCAGTCCTCTCTCCCCGTTCAATGGTCAGCAGGACCCCCCCCCTCCCTCCTCCTGCCTCCGGCCCTGCCACTCGGTGTAGTCCCGGAAGGGAGGGGGTAAGTACTAGCTGTGCCCGCCCCGTCGTGCGCGGTGGCGGGACCAGTTAGAGCAGGCAGAGGTGAACCTGCCGCGGGACACGGGCAGGTTGTGAACGCCCCCGAGAAGAGCCTGGGGCTGGGGTTTGGGGTCGGCGTGCAGCTGGGGGCGGGGGTCAGCGGGCGGGGATCGCTATCGACAGGATGAAGCTGGGGAGGGGGTTAAAGAGGAGAGGTCGGGGAGGGGGCACTCGAGAGGTTCCGCACCCCAATACGCGACCCCGAGTGCTCCGAGCTGCTGCGCATCCGCGGAGCAGGACGGCTGATGGAGGGGGGGAGGGGAATAAAAGGGGAAGCATACCGGGGGTGTAGAGGAGGGGGCTGTCTCCAACCCCCCACCCCTCCATCTCTCCTGGCCACAGCGCAGGCGGCGGGGGCAGGAGCCTTGGAAGGATGGCAGGGCGCTTTTCTGAAGATTTGGG
>VWZO01005326.1:25073-138294 GCA_013396975.1 Bucco capensis | reverse complement strand
ATTTTCCTTTTTTTTTTTTTTTTTTTTTTTTTTTCGGGGTGTGTGTGGTGTTGATTTTCCTTCCTCTTCCAGAGAGTCGAACGAGTTGGCTGGGCAGGAGAAAGAAAGAAAAAAAATAAATTAAAAACTAACCCCAAAAAACCTCCCCACGCACCCGCCCGTTTTTGTAAAGGGAATCCCTCTTTTTCTCCTGGATTTGTGGATGCACCGATGAGAGATCCAGCCTTCCCAGGGACTGCCATGGCTTACCACCCCTTCCACGCACCCCGGCCGGCCGACTTCCCCATGTCCGCGTTCCTCGCAGCCGCTCAGCCTTCCTTTTTCCCGGCTCTGGCTCTGCCTCCGGCGGCGCTGGCAAAGCCGATGCCGGACCCGGGGCTGGCCGGGGCGGCCGAAGCCGGGCTGCACGTCTCGGCCCTGGGACACCATCACCAAGCAGCTCATCTCCGCTCCCTCAAGAGCCTGGAGCCCGAGGAGGAGGTCGAAGACGACCCCAAAGTCACGCTGGAAGCCAAAGAACTCTGGGACCAGTTTCACAAGCTGGGCACCGAGATGGTGATCACCAAATCCGGGAGGTAAGAGCCGGATCCGCGCAGTCCCGCGGAACTCGCCCCGCACCTGCGCGGCCACGCAAAGCCCTCTCCCCTCCGTTTCATCCTGCGACCCTAGCCCCCTGGTGCTCGCCAAAGCCCATGAATTAACGCGGGGAGCTTCGATCCGTGGAATTTTTTCGGAGGTATTTACCCCGAGTTTCCCCACACGCAGTCCCAATTATTACTTTTCCGAGCGCGATCCCAAATTAAATTTGTACCCGTAATCCCTCATTGCGTTTTCTTTACGCGCTTCCTTCCCTTCTGCCAAAACTTTCCCCGCTCGTCTCTGGCCCTACCAGTGTCCCCGACCTCGGGGGAGGGCAGTGGGGGAGCTGCCGAGGTGCTGGGTAGGGAAATGAGGTGAAATATAGGACGCTTTTTCACTCCTTATTTCAAGAATTACATTTTTGGGTTTGGGTGGGGTTTTATTTTGTTTTATTTTACTTTTTCTCCCTGCTTTCTGCCCCCGGCGGGTGCAGCTGAGCGGGATGAGAAGGAGCAGGACTTGAGAAAGGTTGGAAATCCTCCGTGCAGCTCAGCTAGAAGATGGTGGTTCGGGTGCGGGGAGGTGCGGGGCGGCTCGGTAGGGCCGCAGCCGTCGGGGGGTGGTCGGTGGGCGGGTGGGATCAGCCCTGTAGCGGTTCTTGGGTCTCTCGGCAGGAGGATGTTCCCCCCGTTCAAGGTGCGAGTGAGCGGCCTGGACAAGAAGGCCAAGTACATTTTGCTGATGGATATAGTGGCGGCTGACGATTGCCGGTACAAGTTCCACAATTCCCGCTGGATGGTCGCCGGCAAAGCCGACCCGGAGATGCCCAAACGCATGTACATCCACCCGGACAGCCCTGCCACCGGCGAGCAGTGGATGGCCAAACCTGTTGCCTTTCACAAGCTCAAGCTCACCAACAACATCTCGGACAAGCATGGCTTTGTAAGTGCGGCTGAGGGGCACAGCAGACCCCTTCCTGCACCGAGCAGGAACCCCCGCATCACCGAGCAGGGACCCTCGCGGCAGGCGCGGGGCGTGCCCGGTTACTGGGGGTGCTGCTGCTGGGCTTTAACTGGTTCTCCCTTCCTGCGGCAGCATCCTGGACGGCGGGCCCTTGGTGAGCTCTGCCGTAGCCTCGCAGCCCCTTCCCCATCTCCTGCTCCCCTCTAGCACCGAGGGGCAGCTCCTCACTGTCCTGGGGAGCGCTACCCACAGGAAAAAAAAAGGGGGGGAGAAGGAATGTTGTGCTCGGTTAGCATCGGGGGCCCCTTGGCTCCTGAATCCCTCATTCTCCGTCGAAAAAAAAAGGCCCTGTCGCCTCTTCGCGGCCCTCGGGGTCTCTGCGGGAAGTAAGGTTTTGGATGGGGGGTGTGATAGATGTGCGGGGCTGAGGCTATGCCTGGGGATGCTGCGAGGACAACCCCGACAGGGCGGTGAGGCTGCGGCCGGGCAGGTGCCGCCTGGGCTCTGTGAGCTGAGCCGAACCGAACCGAATCGGGAGGAGTGGCGGGACCTGCGCTAGGGTTCCGCGGCCGGGAGAGGGGCTAGAGATCTTTAGCAGCCTCAGCTGTGCACTGGCTCCTTCTAAAAGCCCTGATTTGTTTCCTTTATTGATTATATCTGCAGCACCTGGAGGAGGTAAAGCAGGGCAGAACAAAAAATAAAGGAAAAAATATATTAAAAAAAAACACAAACCAAAGCTAACAACACAAACAAACAAAGAAAATTAAAGAGAAAAAGAAAGAAAGGAAGGAAGGAACTGAATCGTGTTGGCAGTTAGCAGAAAGCAGGGTCAGAACGGGAGGGGAGCATGCATGGGAAGGGGAAAAAAGAAATGCCAGCGCACAAGGGAGCTATCTAACCGCTGGGCAAGTATTTAGGGCGATAAAGTGAAAGTTCATGGTCTAGAGCTGGTGCTGTGGTGAGGAGCAGGGAGCTGGGGCCAGCAAGAGAGAGCTCTAGGAGAGAGGGACACGGCGCTCAGGTGGAATCCTCAGTAGCAGCTTCCCGCAGAACTTTCCCCTCTCTGCTTATTTCTTTTCTCTCTCTTAAGGCAGGAAACAGAATCTTTGTTAAATAATACATTGCAAGGTTATTTATAGACAGCAAGGTAAATCGATAGAGCGGGAGGCTAAAAAGTAGCATTTTTTTTTTATGTACTGGTGGAAAAAACCCCTCTAGTTTGATACAGCATTTTTAACGGTTCGCCTCCTTCAATTAAAGATTTCTGTCGTTGTCCAAAATCCGGACTGTGTTAAATCTGGGAGATGAGGGTTTAGCCAGTGCCCATCTGGTGAGAGAGGGATGATTATTTTCTTTCAAAAAAAAACCAACCAACAAACCCAACGACAAAAAACAGTAACGCAGATTTGCACTCCTGAATGAGACTTTTTGCACCGTTTTCATGATAAATCCCGTCTCGATGATATCAATATAATAGCGATCCGACAGTTCATCAGCAGGTGATTATTGCTGGAGTTTAAATAGGGGAGATTTTCCTTATTTTTATTGCCTTCTAAAACGAAATGAAGTGATAATTATTTAGCCATTTGGTCGACGTTACTCGACAATAATTACTCGGGCTTTTGCCGTTCGCCTACAAATTCCGGGCGGTGAATTCTGCATTTCAGTGCGACCACAGCAGGTCGAGGAATTATTTAGTGGCTCTTGGGCAGGAAAACGTTGCCGGTGCGGGCAGCGAGGGACTGGGGGTCGGAGCGGCTCCCTGGGCACTGCTCAGGGGGTTCTGCCGCTTCTCAAAATCCTCAGGCAAATCGCGGTGAATTTAGCTTTTTAGTTTTTTATGAAGAAAAAAAAAAGGAAGGTAGAGAAAGGTTTTAAGTGTTGGCGAGGCTTTCAGACACCTGATTGGGGGAAAAAAAAAGAAAAAAGTCTGTTCCTTCTGCAGTCTTGCTCAGAGACATAAATTTAACATGGCTTGTAGTGAAATATTCCTTTCAGGTCGCTGGGGCTGGCACGGGTGCCTTCCACCCCCGACACAAACCCAGAGGCTTTTTAACTTGTGTTTTTGGTTGGGGTTTTTTTTGTGGTGGTGAGGTAGAGTATTTTCATTATTATTTATTTATTTTAAAAGGACAGAAGTATGACAAGCAGCAAGAAATGTATGGAAAACTCGCCTGGCGTTAGCAGGGTTGTACTAAAACGGGGAGATCCCTTAGGATGCTTCATTGCCCTGCTTAACACCCTCAACGATGTTGCTGTGCCTGCCTTGCCCTGACCTCCTTACTCGGAGCCAGATAACGCAGTGGCACAAACAAAACAAAAAAGAAAGATAAAAAATAAATCTCCCTTTTTGGCATCCACCGACATTCCTTCTTCAGGGTGAATTTGTACATTTTTGGGGTGATTTTCAGGAGAAACAGGATTTTTTTAAGGAGGTAGCTAGATGCGTGTGTAAGGTGGACTGTGAGGGTGACAGCAGCCACGGGCTGTTCTCTCTCTCGCCCATCCAGACCATCCTGAACTCCATGCACAAGTACCAGCCCAGGTTCCACATAGTCCGGGCCAACGACATCCTCAAGCTGCCCTACAGCACCTTCCGCACCTACGTGTTCCCCGAGACTGACTTCATTGCCGTCACTGCCTACCAGAACGACAAGGTAGGACCAGGCAGCCCCTGCCCTCTCCTGCCCAGCCCCTGCACCTATCCCTACTTTGAGCCCTGCCCCAGCCCTTTCTCTTTATTAGGGTGTATTTGTGTATGCGCGTGTGCGTGAGGACATTTTTGGGGAGAGTGGCCAAAAGGCAGCAACAGGAGGAAGGTTAAAGCCCTCAGAGCAGGAGGCACTTTTCATTACTATTGAGTATTATTGAATTATTATTCCTATTGCTATTGGTATTGCTTTTGCTATTGCAATTCTTAATAGTAATGCTATTGATAATGCTATTATTGCTATTTCTGTTGTTACTATTTCTATTCTTACTGTTTCTATTCTCTTTATTATTACTATTTCTACTATTACTATTACTAATTTCCTCCTGGACTTTGTCACACCTTTTCTGGGCTATCTCAGTCCTTGCCGCAGGCCTTAGCTGCAGAGAGCAGCCTCACCACCTGGGCAGCCTCACAGAGAAGGTGCCCTGGGCTCAGGAGGAGCCAGAAAAATAAGAGCCAGATCAGCTAATTTTAGTTGCTTTCTAGATTTAGCAAGTAAGCAGTGCAGTGAACATGGTCCTCTGTGAGCAGCAGAGCCAGGAGAGCTTAGTGGGGAGTACAAATCCTCTGCCAGCCCCCTCCAAGGATTGTGTGTGTGTGTGTGCATTTTAACCCAAAAGCTGACCCCCACCTCCACCCCTGGCTGCTCATGCTAATTGACAGCTCTGTCTGAGGGTCCTAGTGGGCTTGTTTCCCTCGTAAAGTTTATGGCGAAGAGTCACAATCGATTAAAGAGCACTTTGTCTGCTCGCCCGCCGCAAGCTGTGCGGGGCAGCCCTGCACGGTGGGTCCCCTCGGGTAGCAACGGCCAGAGGGATGCTGCGATCCCAGAGGGATGCTGCGATCCCAGAGGGATGCTGTGGTCCCTGGATGGATGCTGTGATCTCAAGAGGATGCTGCGGCCCCCGGAGGGATGCTGCGGCCCCAGGGCAGCCGGGCTGGGGGTTGCAGAGGAGCCAGGCAAGCCTTGCCTTTTTTCCAGAGCCCCTCTCCCGGGGCCGTATTTCAGAGGCATGCATTATTGAACACCCTAATGTCGCCGACCCCAGAAGCCCGTGGCGAGGAGGGATAAGAATAGCTTTTAACCAGCGCCGCGCGGCTCAGTCGCCATCTTCCCTCCGGGGGGCCGTGAAAAATAACTTCCTATCATTAAGACTCTATTAATAATTCAAGCCCAAACCTCAGCATCATTTTTAATAAAGCATGCGGTGTGTTAACGCGGGGCCGCCTCCCGCAGCTCAGGCTCCTCCGACGGGCACGGGCTTCACGCCACTTTCCATCTTCATCTCCCCCCTCCCACAGATCACCCAGCTGAAAATCGATAACAACCCCTTCGCCAAGGGCTTTCGGGACACGGGCAATGGCCGGCGGGAGAAGAGGTAAGGGAAATATGTGTGTGAGTTTTCCCGCTCCGCCAACGCGCAGCCGCCGCTCTGCACCCGCGGACGGTCCCCCCTGGGCACTGCCCCACTCTGTCCCTTCTCTCCCCGTAGGAAGCAACTCTCGCTGCCGTCGCTGCGGATGTATGAGGAGCCCTGCAAACCCGACCGCGACGGGGGTGAGTCGGATGCCTCCTCCTGTGAACCCTCGGCGATGCGCGATGCCCTCCACTCGCCTGTGGGACCCCTCTCCAGCCCCTTGCGCCTCAAGGGCAGCGGCAGAGGTAAAGGAGGTGGCAAACTCCCCAAATTTCCCCCAAGCATCGCCTTTGTGCTCCCTTGGGGCTCGTAGGTGCCGGTTACTTGGAGGCAGAGAGGCAAACCACCAAGTGGGAAAAATATAAGATGGGGATGGGCATGAAGGAGACTAAGGAGAAGAACAGAGCAAATGCGCCTGGCGTCAGGGTTTGCAGCATTTTCCTGTTTATATATTAGTGTAAACAAAAAGAAATGGCAAGGCAGCCCCTATGCTAGGCGTGTTTGCCCGGCTCCTCGCTGGTGCGTGCCCTGCCTTTCATGGCTAGCTCACATTGCCCTGGGGAAAAGGAAAAAAAAGAAAAGAAAGAAAAAAAATAATTAAAACATTTGAAAAGGGAAAAAAAAATGTTGTAAATCCAGGGCTTCAAGCTAGTAAATGAAAATAAACTAGCAGTTCCCACGTTGCAGATTTTAGATGCTGGGTTTTGTCTTGACGCACTATCAATCAGCTCTTTAAACTTTCCACCAGCTCTATTCCCTGCAAACCTTCATCAAAATTGCAGCCCCCCCCTCCTCCCCTCCCTGAGCTGGTGGGAGGGTTTATTACACCCCTCTCCTCTTTCAAAGGCTTCCCAGAATATTCATCCCAGCCTGCAGAGCTTCACCTAACCCGCACCAAAATGTTTTTTTTGTTTAAACATGAGCTGGTCAGGCAGAGGCTCTATTCCCCTCACCCTCACCATCCCCTCACCTCTTGTTCCTCTTCCTCCTCTGAGAGCTCCATGAGGGTTTTGTTTTGTTTTTAAATTAAAGCCCCTTTTAGGAAAGAGGTAACATACTTCCTGCCTTAAAACTACCTCTTTAACCTGCCTCAACCTGCACATTTGGAATAAATCCTCAGCTCGCTGTTGATCAGCTCCATCTAATTAAATATATACAGGACCATTTCCTCCATGGCTTTCCACCTGCCTGCGCTCTCTGCATCCCTCACTCTGCAGCCAGCTTGGAGTGGAGTTTGCAGCTAACGAGAGCGATGCTGTAATAATAGATTTTGGTCCTCCATCAAACATGTTTTTCCTGTTTGGCAGAGCAACAGGACTGCTGTTGTTAATCCCCTTTCCCCAGAGCGACCACGGCACGAGGGCCTATTTCTCACCCCTGAAATGAGTTTCTTCCATTAATAACGATCGGGACTGTGCCGCCGTCGCCATGTCTCCCCGACGCCAAGGCTCTGGCGAGTGACCTGCTCCTTGCCCTCCCCCGGTGCTCTGCTCTGACCTTCTGCCCCTCCATCCCCTTGCAGAGGAGAAGCCGGGAGCTGACAGTGATGCGGAGGTGGAGAAGGTGCCCGAGGAGCGGCCAGTGGCAGCGACCAGCCCTGGCGGGGAGGACGTGACACCCCGTGGCAGCCCCCTGTGCCCAGAGGAGCGGAGCAAGGAGAGGCGCAGCCCAGAGAAGGTCAAGGATGGTGCATCCCCTCGTGAGGGTCCTGGTGAAGGCCTGTTTGGCACACGGGGCCTGGAGAAGGACAAGGTGGAAGGACGGAGGAAAGAGCCGGACCCGGGCAAGAAGGACGCAGAGGGCAGTGGGCTGGGGAAGGAGGCCTTCGCCCCACTGATGGTGCACACGGACAGCCCCCCGCACCTGAGCGCTGGGCACCTGCAGAGCCTGGCGCTCTCTGGCCTCCATGGGCAGCAGTTCTTCAGCCCCTTGGGCGCTGGGCAGCCCCTCTTCATCCACCCGGGACAGTTTGCCATGGCCCCTGGTGCCTTCTCCGCCATGGGCATGGGACACTTGCTGGCCTCGGTGACTGGTGGTGGCAGCCTGGAGAACGGAGCCCTCTCATCTGCCCCGGGTGCAGCAGGGACAGCCACTCCCTTCCCTTTCCACCTCTCCCAACACATGCTGGCTTCTCAGGTAAGACCCCATGCCCACTTCATGTCTCTGTCTCCATCTCTGCTGTTCTGCCAGGCCCTGGGCCCTCCTCTCCTTGTCCTTCCTCAAAGCTCTCTCAAGAAGTAGAATGCCTCAAGGGCATCACCCCCAGTGTCAGGACACACAGCGTGGCCCCAGTGCAGGGTCAGGAGTTGTTGGTGTCCTCATCCTTCCCTGTGTCCCCTTGCATCCTATGAGGACAAGGGGGTGATGCTCCCCTTGACCCCTGACGTGCTGCCTGATGAGGCACAGGCAAGATGTAGGGGACATTTTGAATGTCGGTCTCAGGGCTGATTTGAGGAGGAATCTTGATTTACTTGCAGCTGATATGGATCCTTCCTAGTCAGGAGCTGCGGCCCTGTCTGACCTGGCTGTCCCCATCTGGCTGCCCCTCATCTCCCTGCCAGTCTCAAAACAGCTTCTGCAACACTTAGCCTTGTGTTGTCTTTCCCAGCCCTTACAATAAAAAATGTAAAGATGTCTTTGAACTCCCCTAATTTATTGATCCTCCATAACAACGTGTCCTAAAGTGCTGAAGGGTCTGTGATGCTGCACAGACAGGGACATGTAGCACACAGGAGCAAAAGCCCCCGCAGTGCCATATCTCTAGGCAGGTCTCAGAGAGAGGGGTTTGTGCCCTGCAAACAGCACTAGGCCAAGTTGGTGCAGGGCAGATGGGGCTCTCCATCTGTACCATTCCCTGAGCCCATCCCACAGAGATATCCTGTGCTGTGATTTTAGGACAATCCTGAGGCATCCCAGCTTTGTCTCAGCTTTCTCTGGGGAATGTGGCTCAGGGGACAGGTGGGAGGGGGGGGATGCAGCAGAGCATTGGCATGGCTCTCACCTCTCTCTGTCTCTCTCTCTCTCTCCAGGGAATCCCAATGCCCACCTTTGGTGGACTCTTCCCCTACCCCTACACCTACATGGCAGCAGCTGCAGCAGCCGCCTCGGCCATGCCAGCCACCAGTGCAGCAGCAGCTGGGCCACTCTCTCGCAACCCCTTCCTGGGCAGCAGCCGTCCTCGCCTGCGCTTCAGCCCCTACCAGCTCCCGGTCACCATCCCACCCAGCACCAACCTGCTGACCACCGGCCTGCCCACCAGCCTCAACCCCGGCTCTGAGGGCTCAAAGGCCAGCAGCAGCCGGGAATCCAGCCCTCTCCCTGAGGTGCCCCTGCACAAAGGGGGCAGCCAGCGCCCCACCACCTCCCCCAAGGGCTCCCTGAAGGAGTCCCTCAACGAACTGCAGAACATCCAGAGACTGGTGAGCGGGCTGGAGAGCCAGCGGGAGCTGTCACCCGGCAGGGAGTCCCCGAAGTGACCGACAAGGGGGGGCAGCAAGCCCTCCCGGCGGGGCGAGAAGCACTGGTCTTTTGTACAGCACAGTATAAATATTTATTGCGGAGCGAGCGAGGGGTGGGTGTGGATGAGGAGTGGGGAGCTGGAGCAGAGCGATGGAGCCCCTCCAGACCCACCACACTAGAGCCAGGAGTGAGAGGCGGGAGCGCGGAGCTCGCCCACCCCCCTTGGTTTGTGGGGCTGGGAGTGGGTACCCCTACTCTACTGTGGCCACAGAGCCCCCTTGGCCCCTCTGCTCCCCTGCTCTGGGCAGCTCTAAGAGGGGGGTACTGGGCAGCTCAGGGTGGGGGAAGGATCCAGCCAGAGCAGAGGCACCCGATGGATGGGGTGACCCCAGCCCCAGGGAGGTGAACGGGGCTGAAACCTCATCTGTTGAAGGGAAGGGGGGAGGAAAATAAAATTAACAATAAAAATAAGCAAAAAAGGACAAAAAAAAGGACAAAAAAAAAAAGAAATCAGAAAGGAAACATGGGAAACAAAGAGCCTCGGCAGCCGCCACGCAGAGCTGGTCCAGTGGGGGGAGAGCCCCGCAGGTACCTGGGCAGATATTTATGAGATAAATGGTAATTTGTGTAAATAAGCTATAAGGATCCCAGAATATGCAAATTGGTATTAATTTATTCAGAGTTGTACATTGGTGTGTACATAATATTTAGAGAAGGACACATCGCATTTAAGGGGTATTTTTTGTTTTGTTTTTCATTTTGTTTTGGTTTTTGTTTTTTTTTTTTCATTTTACATGAACATATATATTGTAAATGAAAACTATTTAGCTCTTTGTGATTGAAGGAGATATCAGTTTCTTTAACTGTGTTTTAAAATATTGTTTATCCCGCCTGTTCTCTAGGACAATCATGTGCCACCGGTATAAAACAATTTTGGGAGTCATTGAAACTAAGAGTTCGATCCTTTCATGGACTTTTGCAATGAAAAAAACCAAACAAAAAAAACCTTACCAATCCAAAACTCAGCTACAATCTCTCTACAGTGCGGGGTATAGAGAATGCAGGAATAAACCTCAGGTTTTTATTTTTCACTCCAGAACAAAAAGAAACAAAAAATAAAGTATAATAAATTTAAATATCACAGGACTGTGCTCTATATTTGTTTTAAAAGAAATAAATAAAACCAAGATACATGATTTGCAACGTGCTGGTTACTCGGGTATCTGTCTGTTCAGTTTGGATGAATTCGCACACTTTTCAATAAAACAAACAAACAAACCAACCAACTAACTACTCGGACAATTCCTACCGGCTCCCGCCTCTTTCCTTCCGCCGGGGCAGCCACTCCTCCGCAGGTGCGCAGTGCTGCGCGGGGCCGCGCATCCCTTGCTCCGAGCTGCGCACATTGTCCGCAGCCGAGCCCCAGCTTTGACGTGGGGAAAGATGAACCTGCCCCGAGATGCGCAACCATCCGCCCCTGCGGAGCGCTTCGCGGGAGCTCCCAGAGGAAGGGAACACTCTGCCTGTCGCGGGGACCTGCAAGGTCTTTGCACCTGGCAGCTGCGCACGGGGATGTTCGCGGACGCGCAAGGGGATATCCCGGGCGTGACGGGGGGAGGATGCTATCCGAGGGTGCGGATCTGGCTGCATTGTCCTCGGGGAGCAGCCAGACCAAGCCGGGAGTGCGTGTCAGTGCCGATCCGGGAGGGCAGGGACCAGGAGTGCCGGTACCGTCCCGCCGTGCTGCGGTGATACCCACCGGTACCGGCGGGGATGAGGAAGGAGGTATCGGGTACGCCGATAGACAAAGGGCAGTACCGGCGGGGATGGAGAGTGCGCTGCTCACGCCGGCACCAAAGGGGATGGTGTGACCTGGGCAGAGATACACCGTCGGGGATGGGGAGGAGATGACCCGGGTACACCGATACCGGCGGGATGGGGTGACAGGGGTACACGGTACCGGCTGGGATGGGATAACCCAGGTACACCGGTACCAGCAGGGATACGAATGAGGTGAGCCGGGTACACCGGTACCGGCGGTGATAGGGAAGGGGTGACCCGGGTACATCGGTAGCGTGGGAGATAAGGCTGCCTCGGGGCAGGGGCTGTGGGTCTCCACATCTCCCCCCGCTCGTAACCGCTCGGGGCGATGCAGGGTGCGGTCAGGGAGGACGCAAAGATCTCTTTTCCTCACCAATTACCCTTCTCCCGTACCGGGGAAGATTTACGAGCCCGGGGGCGGGGCGGGGGCGCGACTCTCCCCGCGCTCGCGGGGATACAGCACCGGGCGCAGGTCGCCCTCTGGTGGTGCCGCCGCGCACCTGCCGCCGCCTCCCGGCCCCGACGGGACGGGTCGTGAGCGGTCACAGTTCCTTCTCGGGGGTTCATCCGAACCTCTGTACCCCAAGCCAGACCCTCTCCAAACACTCGGTTCCCCGGCGGTGGGAGAGAAACTGCTGGGTTTCAGCGAGAGGACTGGGTTCCTTTCTGGCAGAGCTGGGGGGTGACACGGGGACTGGCAGGGTGGGAACGGCTTATCCTGGAGGAGGGAAGTGTAGTTACTAAAATTAGGCTGGCAGGATTATCTCCGAGTAAATATCACTCAGGATGAGTAATAGTTTAATGGGCTCTGTTTTTAGCAAGGGGGCACACGGTATATGCTGGTGAGGGGTTGGAGATCCTCTGCCCCTTTCCTAAACCATGATAAATTTAGGCTGAGCTGGTTGGGCCAAGCACAGCAGGGAGATGGTGATGGTGCTGCTGGACACAGCCAGTGCTGGAGGAGCCTCACGCCAGGTTCCTGCCATCCTGATGGGTCAGGGACAGCCACACCATCCAGCCTGGTCCAATGTCACTTCCTCCTCAAGTGCCAAGTCCTGGTGCTCCTGGGACATCACAACCTTCCCACTGAGCATGAAACTGCTCTTCCCTGGGGAGGGAAAAATGTTCCTGAAGACTAGGTTCAGTTTTGGGCCCCTCACTCACTCCAAGAAGGACATTGATGTGCTGGAGTGTGTCCTGAGAAGGGCAAAAAACTGGTGAAGGGTCTAGAGCACAAGGCTTGTGAGGAGCAGCTGAGGGAACTGGAGTTGGTTAGTCTGGAGAAGAGGAGGCTCAGGGGAGACCTCACTCCCTACAACTCCCTGAAAAGAGGTTGGAGCAAGGTGGGGGTTGGTCACTTCTCATGAGGAACGAGTGATAGGACAAGAGTAAGTGGCCTCAAGTTGCACCAGGGGAGGTTTAGGTTGGACATTAGGAACAATTTCTTTCCCCAAAGAGCTGTCTGGTGCTGCCCCAGCCTCGGGGGGCTCCCAAGGGCCTGTCAGTGCCACATGTGGGTTCAAATCCCCCTCTTGAGCATTTCAAGGAGCATTTGGGGCCCTTCATCAGCTCTGCTGTGTAAATTTGGGGCACAGCCTTTGGGGAAGGGGAGTCCCAGCCCAAAGGCAGCAGGATGGGAAGTGGGGTGGGAAGCAGGATGGTCAGTGGGATAGGTATCAGGACAGACAGTGGAATGGGCAGCGGGATGTGAAATGGAATGGGTATGCGGATGGACAGTGGGATAGGCAGCAAGATGGACAGTGGGACGGGCAGGTCTTTGTACCAGGCTGTCACCTGCTTGCCACCATGCTGCCTCTGTGCCTGGGACAGAGCTGGGCAGGCAGAGCCCCCGGTTGCCGTTCCCAACTGGGACCCTGCCGCCGCTGCCTGATTGTGGACCAATAGACAAAGGGCAGAGCTGAAAAGGGGCGATGCACAAAACTCTGCTTTCCGCCCCTGCTGGGTATCCTTTAGCGCTGCGCAACTGCGCATCCTGCCTCACCTGCGCACTCGGCGGGGGCGGGGGACATGCGCAGCTGCGGAGACAGCTCCGCACCTGCGGCCGGTCGTGATTTTAAGGGGCTGAGGGGGACATGTCGTCCCTTTGTGTTGCTGTGCAGGCTAGTGGGTGGTTGCTGGTGCTGTTTGGGCTTTCTTTTCTCTCCCACCCTGTTAAGTGGGGATGAGAGGCTGAGCTCTGATGTGGAGTACAACTTACGCCTGCAGCAGCCTGCTCCAGCGAGCCCCTTTTGCCTGCTCAAAGGTTTGTTCCCTCGCCCCAGGGAAGTCCTGGAGCCTCTGTCCGAGCCTTTCCTCCGGTCACCAGGGTCCCAAAGGCTTCTTGGCCAACCCTCAGTCGGTTCTGCCCTGGTAACCCCGCAGGGACGCACTCCTTGGGCCGGGTATGGGCTGAGGGTACGGGAAGGAGGAAGCAGCACTCCAGGCTGTTCCCTGCCGCAGGGTTCCCAGAGCCGCTTTGATCTGTGCGGGTGTTTTTTCTAGGTTGGCGGGTAAAAACATTATCAGGGCAAAAAGCAGCTGTTTTATTTTGATGCAAAGCTAGTTCCTAGCCGCAGGCACCGTTTGCTCCGGCTTTGCCCTAAGGCAGGGTGGGAAAGGGGAAAGGAGAGTCTCTCGGTTTATTCCTGTTGTTTACAGCGGAGGGTGAAAGCCAGAGAGAACCGCTCCCGTCGAGCCCTTTCCCAGGCCTTCCCTGGAGCCGCTGCGGGAAGGGAGGAGGCGCAGCCGCGCCCCGGCGGCTCTCTGCTCGGGACATCCGACAGAACAGGACCCGGGAGGCTCCTGGGAGGGTATTCAACTGCCCTCTCTGTTCTTCTCTCTAGGGGCGATGTGAACGAAGGTGCGGCACAAGGACGGGCTGCGCAGCACCACTTTGCTCGGAAAAAAACCAAACCCCAAACTGGGTTGTTTTGTGAGGTTTTTTGTTTGTTTGGGGGTTGTTTTTGTTTCCTTCCCTGGGATGCCTCAGCTCCGAAACAGCTCATCCCGGCCCTGCCTGTCCCATCCTGTCCTAGCCTGTCCTCTCCCCGTCCCGACCTGTCCCAGCCTCCCCGGCGCTGCCCCAAGCTTGACCACCAGATGGCGCAGTGAAGCCGCGGAGGTGGCTCCGGAGGGAGCAGCCGGGCTCGGGGCTCAAAGCGGGGCTCACGGGGTAGAAGGGGATCCGGTAGCGCGATTCCTCAGGAGGTGGTGGTCAGTGCTCGGTCTCCCTAGGGAGGTGGTGGCCAGTGGCAGGAGTCCCTAGTGGGTCAGCTACTGATGGGGCTTCTCGAGGGGTTCCCATCTGCCCACATCGGTGACACCGTCAGTGATCCCGGGGGTATGGCTTCCCACGGACGGCAGAGGGGTGTGTGGGGAGGGTTTGTAGCAGTAGCCTTCTCACACCTCTACCTTGTGCCTATCCTCCTGTATGTCTGTTCTTTGCTGTCACAGCCAGAACCCTGCTACCAGCATTGCTGTGGTGCACCTTGCCTGAGGGCTGTTGTTTGGATAGATGTTCTCTTTCTCTATTCGTGTGTCCTGTGTGCACACCCTTACAGATGTGAGCAGCTGTCCCACAGATGGAGAAGAGCCTGGTGCCATTGCCCAGCTTTGTGGATTCTGCCAAGGATGTATATGAGACACCTATAGATCCCCCTTGGGAAGCAAGACTTGCTCCAAGGCACCTCTGCACCAGCAAGCAGCCAGAAGGAGTGATGGTCTGTCTTCTGTATGCTGGGTTTTATACTGCCTGGAGTATTAACAGATGAAATCATGCAAGGAAAGGCTGCTGCTTTCCCTCATCTAGTTGGCATTGCTGTAACCAGTGACATAAGCACAGGTACATCTGTCCTTTGCTTCCCATTGATTTCTGCAAATGATCTTTGCCTTCAGCCTTGGGCCTGGCACACTCAGTAATTCTTTGGCTATAAGATCTAATTAAAATGAGACAGCACTGTCTAGGGACTACCTAATTGTCTTTGCAAAATGACCTTGCAGAGATCTTGGCTCAGTTCCCAGCAGAAAGGTGTTGTCAGTTCAAAACCCTGTGCAGCTGGGGGAGAAATCAGTTAAAGACTTTTGGGAAATAATTCCTCAGACTGGGAAATAATGAGCTGGTGAAGATGCTGCGGTGCTGTTGTCCCTACTCTGCTCCAGCTCGAGAGTTGTCTTCCCTATCCAGGCCATGTCAGGAATTGGGGCCATCCTCAAAGTGGCTGAGAGACAAATCTCATCCAACAGGGTAAATACCAGCAGATATCCCCAGCTTTCCCTCTACTTTCTCAAGTGCTAAGTATGTGCACTTTCTCCTCATGTCAACATGAAGGGAAGGTGCTTTGCATGTTAAAGTTTCAGATGTGTTTGAGAATCCTGAGTGATGGCTAAGGCTCCACAGCCAGCCCAAAGCTCAGCTCGTCCTGCACCTGCTGTCCCCTGCTCAGGCTGGAGGTCCCCACCAGTGTTCAGTGCTGCAAGAGAAGTGTGCCACCAGCTCTCATGGGCCCCCTCGTTCCTGGGATGGCTTTTGGGACAAGCCCTCTCCCTGTCTCCTAGAGAGCAGGAGAGCCAACCTCCACGAGAGGGAGCATTTGGGATTTTTATCCCAGCTGGATTTCTTTTTTCTTTTCCCAGCTGTTTTCCAGCAAAGACACATCCCTCTGGATCAGGACCAACCTCAGGCTGACAGACTGGGCAGCAGGAGCCCTTCACCTGCATGAGGCCCTGCATAAAATGCCGCCTTTTCCATTGGTGGGAGAAGAACTGGGCAGAAATCTCAGCTCCCCTGAGCCAACTGTCATGCTGTCACACTGCCATGTGCTGTGAGGGGAAAATCCTGCTCTTTCCCTGGGTGGATGACAGAGTCCTATCTGTGTGCCCCACTGTGGAAATGGGAGGATGCTTTCCTCCTTTTGATCCATTCATCAAAGAGGAGAGGAAGTCCTTCTTACTGGGGTGACTGGTGAGTGTTGTGAGTGGTCTTGGTCAAACATGGGCCAGGGTGTGAGGCTGCCCTGGTGGAGAGAGAGAGAGGAACCAAGCAAGACCTCCACCATGGGCAGCAGTGATGGGGAGCACAGGAAGGTGTTTCACTGCTGGCCAAGGTCCCTCAGGTGGGGATGGCTGGAGGGGCCCTGACCCTGGGATACATCAGTGTAGCTCCTTGTGGCTAAGAAGTGACTTTTGCTGCTCTCACTCATCCTGTAACTTGGGGTGGTTTGCTGGCACCCCATTTCAGGACTGGGGGAGGTCTTACCCCCCTCATCTCACTGCTTCCCTCTGTGAGGACCAGCCACTTCGAGCCCCCACTGATGCTTGTGATGCCTCCAAAATGGGAAATGGCTGTTAATGATTTGCCAAGTGGCTGACACAAATCCAAGGCCAAATCTCCCACTTCTGGGGCTGCAGGATCAGCCTTGGTGGCTGCACGTGCTGTGGGTGGTTTGCAAGAAA
Source organism: Bucco capensis (assembly GCA_013396975.1). NCBI lineage: Eukaryota > Metazoa > Chordata > Aves > Piciformes > Bucconidae > Bucco > Bucco capensis. Next base: position 121,890 of record VWZO01005326.1, on the reverse strand, counting down.
AGATGCACAAGCAGATGGAGCCTTGGGAGGGGACCTGGGTCCTGCCTCCCCCTGCTCTCCCTGGAGCCTGTGAGTGCTCAGACTACCCTATCTGCAAATTGCAGAGCAGATTATCAGTGAGTGTGTCTGAGATTAGAGACCCTTATTTATGTCTGCTTCCTCCAGAGCCAGGGAGGCCAGAGCTGAATTTGGTGCAGACTCTTTGGCACCATGGGGCTGATTACTGGGGTAGCCTTTCCCTTTGCTGGGAGCATGGTGAGGAGGGCTCAGATGATTTTCAGTTAAGGAAAGGAGGAGAGGAAAAAAAAAAAGAGAGAGGGAGCACAACAACAACAATAGTTTCCTCCATCAGGGTGGTGAGAAGAAAGTCAAGCACATCTCTCAGATACCAGCAGTTTGTTCAAGCTGTGACTGAGTTACTGGGGGGATTGGGGGGTGACACTGTGTGCTCCTTCAGCCACTCTTTAGTGCTGTAAATTCTAGATGAGAACCCAGTGAGGAGCCCAGAGATGGTGGATTTGCAGCTATGGGATGCAGAAAAGCCCTGGAGGATGCTGCTGCACTGCTGTCCTGGCTACATGTGCCCTGCAGAGCACGTTGGGTGCAACACTTGCTTTTGCTGGGTCATAGAGACTGGAACTGTGCAGGGAGGGCATCTTCATCAAAGCAGACTGAGGGTTTATTCTGAGGGTGCTCTGGTTAGGAGAAATGGCAAAGATTTCTCTCTGCATGCTGTATTCTCCTAGGCAAAATGTGTGCCCAGCAAACCTGAGGCTCTGGAGGGTGCTCAGCTGAGCAGCAGCTTTGCTGGGCTGGGAGCAGATAGCCCTGGCCAGCCAGAATGGCTTAACAGGCTTAGAGCATCATTGTTCTTACAAACAATCACATCAATTAGTGCAAATCTCATTAGAACCGTGCTTCTCCTGGCCTCCTCTGGGAGGAGGAGAAGATCTCTGTCTCTGGGTGAAGAAATTCTTTCCAGTGAGCTCTGAGCTGCTGCTGGTGGGTGCTCAGCCCTCATGGCCATGCCATTTGGGGTTTGCTTTTCTCAGAACCATTGCCATTGAGCTTTAATGGGTGGGAGAGCAGAAATCTAATAGGTAAAAAGCCATTCAAGGTCCTTGGCTATTCTCAACTTGATTTAAAGCTTTGGTTGCTCTGTGAGCACGGTGATTCAGCTGCTGCTGCCCAAGGGTGCTCCTCATGTCTCCCCTTGTGAAGCAGTGGGCACACAGTGATGTGCTCTGCTCCAGCTCTGTGAGGCCATGGGGCTTGTCCCCAGCTACTCTGCTCTCCATCAGCTGGCCAGTGGCCTGCCACTGAGGGACATGGGGATGTCTCAGCAGGGTTTTATAGAGTGATCACTTCAGAATTTAGCAGTGGAGGTGGTCGGTGCACAGAAAACATGGGAACTGCAGGTTTAGCCTGGAGCACTTTGGGGTGAGGAATGGTTTTTCTCCTGTTGGTGCTGTACCATACATGTCTGCTGAACACTGCCAGCTCCTGGGCAGTGACAGGTCTCCATGTCTCCCATTTCTTCTCCTAAATCAGTCCAAGCAGTGACCAGGAATCTCCCTTCTTCCAGAACTGCATCTGCTTGGAGGGTGAAGCACCTCAGGGCCCAAGCTGGGCTCCTGGGAGCTGCAGCAGGAAATGCCACAGGAGCTCTAATGATAAAAGTTTTTCTTACATCTCTGCTGCAAATCTGTTGCTGCTTCACCTCTCAGCAGAGGAGGGGTAGAAGCAGCAAAGGACTGGGGCAGGCAGCAGAGCTTGAGAAAGCTACTCCTCAGGGACCCAGGCTCTGGCGGAGCAGCCCGGTCTAAGTGAGCATGAGAAAAGCAGGCTTAGCCCTCCAGTCACCCCTCCGATGGGTTTCCGGCTGCTTTTCATCTCCCTCCCAGTTTCAAAGCCAGCTTACTCCAGCGCTGCTGCTGCTGCTGCCAGCCCCGGCAGCGCTTCAAAGCCGAGCTGTCTGCAGGGAGACGCTCAAGCAGCAAGACGACTTTGTCCCAGCAGCACTAGCCAGCCCCATGGGACCCAGATTCCTAGGTGCTGGCGAGGTCTGCCCTCCAGCAAACCCCTTCCCTGTGCACTAGGAGCCTGCCCCTGTGCTGGGTCTGTGGCTTCCCAGGGAAGTGTAATGATACAGGGCTGTTCACAGGGGATATTCCAGGGATGCTCTTTGTCCAGACCCTTTTTGTCCCACTAGCACGAAGCTCAGCCTTGCAGTGGGGAGCAGAGTCAACCTGAAGCCAGGGGCTGGTGACTTCTTGGAGTTTTGCATCCCCTTTTTACATTCCTACTTTCTTCTCTGCCTGTGGTGTGGCTGGGGACAAGCAGCAGGAGCAGTCAGTGACACCTCTGGTTGCATAGCCTCTTCTGGGGGAACATCTGGGATGCCACAGCACTACAGAGGGTGCTTGTGGGGTCAGACCATCTGGAAATGAGAGGGTGCTGAGTAACACAGGGCCTGGAAGAGCCATGCAGTGTTGACCATCAGGGTGGTTGTTAAGCCCATCCCAGCTTGGGTGATGTTACAGAGGGACTGTTGCCTGGAATTCTGGGGCTCTCCAACACTTCAGGCTGCAGGCAAGACCTGAATTCAGCTGATGGTGATTTACTGGCAAGACTCTTGGAGTCAGCAGTTGTATTTGCTTTTCCTTTTTGGCTCTTCAAGTGAGAAATACCAGATAATATGCAGCACTCTCTGGTACAGTGTCTGCTCCCTGGGAATAAGCACCCAAACACCCTTCTGGGCATCACAGGGTGTCTTCACTGGCCCAAACCCAGCAGCATGGGCAGTGCAAAGGGAGTGGAAGGGCTAAATCAGAAACCTGGGCTGCCTATGGATGGATGTATACTTGCTTTCTTCCCCCAACACTGAGAGGATGAGCATCAAACCTCTCTGGATGGAAATATGCTGCCCAGGCTCTTCTCATCTTGGTCTTTGTTTGTTTACCAAATGCCTCAATGTGTTTCTTTGGCTTTTCCACGAGCTTTTGCTTCAGCAAATCTGTCATGAGAAGTGCACTTAGAGCTTGGTGACAAAAGAAGTTCTTGAGATGGAAAAAGCTCTTTTCAAGGAAAACATGACATTTCAATGGAAAAGTAACTTTGCATGCTGTTTCTAATTTTAAAGTGCTGCTTTGGAAGGCTCCCATGGACTTTGAAATCAGAGCTGGCTTTTATACTTTCCAGGTTTTATCCACCTTTCCTGTATGATTTCAAATCCCTCCCTCTGTTAACAAGACAATATTAATTGTGCCTTTAGTAGATCACTTCCAAAGTGTAGTTTCCCTTACTCCATCCTTTTTTTCCCTGGTGTGTGATGGTGCTTTTGGATTGTTGGTTTTTTCCCTATTTCTTAGCTCTAAGTACCTTTAGCCCAGACTCTGGGAACTGAACAAAGCTCTGTAGCTGGCTGATGCCTCCTGAATGGATGGATGGATGGATGAAAGAATAAATGAGTGTGCTTCCCCATACCACTCTACCAAGACTCACTCTCAGAGCCACATGCTCATTCCTAAAGCAGATCATCTCTATTTGATGTGCTGGCATAAATTTCCCCCTGTTAATCTGACCTGTGCCATGAGGGGGAAATGTTGCTGAGTTTTCCCCTCTGTCTTCTTGCCTAGCCCTGGTATGGCCTCACTGTGCTTAGAAGTCTTGTAAAGCAGAGTTGCAAAACTGGCTTTGAGTCAGGTGCTGGAGCTGGCCAGAGCCAGCAGAGGGGAGGCAAGAGCAGAGATTCTGCTTTTCCCCACTGCCATAAATTTCAGGAGAAGGGAAAAATGGCTTACTGGCTTCTTTTTCTTATTATTTCCCATAATAAGAGTGAGCTGATAATAACAGTGGTGTCAACAGCAATCAACCCAACAGCAAACCAGCAGTTGCTGGATCAAGCAGCAGGGCATGCAGAGGCTGGAGAGTCTTCCCCATCCCTCTTCCATGTTGTTTTTTTTCAATGGTTCAATATTTCCTTTATTAATTTCTTCAGATATAGTAAGAACTTTCCCTAGCTCCTTCCAACTTCCCTTAATCTTTCTTTTTTTTTTTCCAACTCTCTTCCCCACAATTTGGGCTGCTGAGAGCTGCATTTTTCCTGCAACAACCTCACTTCCATCACCTCCCTGTTCCTCACCTCTCTTGGGGAGTGCATGGGGCAGACATGGCACAAGTGGCAGAACCTTACCATGGTCCCATCCTGCCTATTCCCTGTGGGAAACACTGCCCCAGGCACCTCTTCCCTTGGCAGAGCTTCTGCCAGCAAGGTCCTGTGCTCTGGGAGAGAGGAGGAATATTTACACTGGGAGATGGTATCGTGGTGCTGCTGGAGCTGTGCTGGGAGGTGAAGCACAAACTGGTTCCTTTGAAGGAGGTCACCCCTTCGACAGGTTTGAGTGGCTTTCATTGTAAAATGAATTTATTTCAACAAAACCTTTTTCTTTTTTTGTTGATAAATTAAACCAGCACTGCTCTGTATATAATTTCTATAAACAATCTTCTCTAGTGTTTACCTAACCTGGGCATGCAGAAAGTCTCACACGTTAAATATTAGATGAAAAGGGGCTAGGAAAGCTTGAAATAATTCCTTTTTTCTTTCTCTTAGCAAGAAAGCCAACATCCCATGGGAAAATACTTTGCTGCTTTTAAGCTGAGGCTCCTGCCAAGGGTGAAGGGAGGCAAGCTCCTTGTGCTGCTGTGGCTTCATCTTGGGATTTTTTATTTCCAGGGCTGTAGCAGAGCTCTTTGGGTGCACAGTGCTGGGTGCTGGCACCTATGCACACACCCTCCTGCATAGTTGGATCTTGATGGACACTGGGATTGCAGGATCTGTCTAAAATGTGTGTTAAAAACCAGTTTATCTTCCAAATAAACCCGCAGAAATTCCAGTGTCTCCAAGATGTGCTTGGAAGCAATTTATTCTTCTTGCTTTTGGTGTTTCCCTGATGGTTTTTTAGCATTCTTTTTTGTGCTGTTGTGTTACCAGAGATCACTTCTGGTGGATAACACAGTATTTATGGAGATACCAACAGCTAAATCTGGTTATCATTGATGTTGCTTATAAAATGTACACAGCAATCAAGATACTGACCATGGCAGTAAATTGAGAATAGATTGAAAACATAAAGCATTTTTTTTTCAGTTTATTACTAATATAAAAAAATATTTGGGCTTTTTCTCTTCTCCCCCCCCCCTTGTTAAAAAGAAAGCTATAGAAGCTGCTGTAGGGAAATCTGTAGTAGTGTTGGTCCAAATGCTGGCTTGGTGCAGAGGGTGAGCAGTGTGCTGGGGATTTGGGAGCTTTTAGATAGCAAACAGCCTGCTCTGGACACGCTATGGCAGTGCCTGGGGCATGTTCCCATCTGCTGAAGGGCTTGTAGAGAGAGCCCAGCCTGATGGAGATGCTGACTCAGCATTAATGCCAACTGCAATGACCCTAAAGAGTCCTGGGAGCAGGTTTAGGAGCTGCTGGAGGGGCTGATGGCATTGAAAATATGTGACATTCCTCCACTGGCTGTAGTTGCCAGTGCTGGGTCAGGTCACCTCTCCTGCCCCCATGGCACAGCACAATTTGGGCATGTTTTTAAAGGGTTAACTCCAGCAACTGCTGGGTAAGTGTAAAAATATTAATAAGGCTGCCCTAAAATGGGGATTTACGGTGGTAGTCAAAGGCAATGGTTTGGGCCAATGCAACATCCCTTCTCAGAATGAAAAACTAAATTAAGCAGGCTGTCCTACAGAGGGAATGTAACCAAATCAATCATATTTATTGCATTTAATCAAAACTTGGGTCAGTTAAATTTATTCCATATGATAGCTGCCTGCTTCGTGTGATGCACACCTAGCCCACCACTCAGCAGAGGGAGGGCTCAGCCCCTCTGTCATTCCACTTTCATCAGATCAGGGATATTAATCTGGGTACAGCGCTCTGAGCAAAGGATGGGATGTGTGGATATATGTCCCTCGGGGAAACAATCATAGAGGCTTTAGTGGGGTTGAATAATATGTAGTTAGTAACCAATCTAACTCGTGTTGCCCTTGGCTGAGATGCTCTGCTGCCAAGCAGCGTGCCAGCCTCGTGCCAAACAGCTGCCTGCTCTGTGCTGCCATCATCCAGCATTGCTTTGCAGGTAAGTGTGATGGGGCCAAACCTGCCAGAACCCCCAGGTGGGACCAGAACTGGGCTAAGGGATGTGGCACAGCCACATTGGTTTGTGCTGTGCCAATATCCAGGCACTAGAAAAGGCAACCCACACTGCTGCCCTTCCCCTGCCAGTGCGTGGCCAGCTGGCTCTGGCAGAGTCTCCTGTCCCACACAACCCTAACCCAGCAAGGCCAGGGCTGCTTTTAGCTCCACCTCTAATTTAATCCACCCATCCTGGCTAGAGCTGTCTATCCCCTCAGGAAGGTTTTTACTAGCATCCCAGAGGAGCAGGTCCCTGTGAGTTGAGGATGCTTGCTCCCCTGCTCACCCATACTACTGGACACTGTGTTCCTTAGTGTTTACTTAGGGACATGGTTTGGTGGCACGGTGGTGATAGATAGATGGCTGGACTTGATGATCTTAGAGGTCTCTTCCAACCTTAATGATTCTGTGATTCCTGTCCTGGAAGGAGGATTTGATTCCCACCAATCTTCCTTCTTCTTCTGAAAGTTAAACATTAGAATTCTTCCTGCATATATAATTCCCTACATTAATCTTCCCTTAAAACATGCTCCTTCCACAAAGCCCCTCTGTATTGATCCAACAAAGACAATTATATATTACGAGGGGAGGGGGAAACAGCTGAAATATTTGAGATTGGCCCTTCAGCAGGATTTATGGTGTGTCTGAACTGTAGTGTCTGCCTATTTTTTATGCTAAGCCTCTATGACAGGGGTCATGTCTTCCTCCATATACTGTACAGGGCTGTGCTCTCTGATGGGGCTATATTAAATACTCAGGATGATTAATCACACTGTGTAAATAACACACTGCTGGTGTGTTTGAAGGTGTGCACACGTGTGTGTGTGTGGGGCAGAGCTACCTCTGCCCCACGCAGCTGGAGCACCATCTCCAGCCACAGGTACTGCTTGCTCTATACACAAGGCTCTTGTAGGGTCCTGAGAGGCATGGTCTGACCCTCAGGTGTTCCTTGGTGTGTGTAGAGAGTTGATCTGGAGGACCCAAGGTCCTTTCCAACCCAGATTTGTCTTGCTTCTCTGCTCTTCCCAGCCTAGTTTGTTGCAGTGACCTTTCCAAGCAGGATGTAATCCTGGGGCATCTCCTGGAGGTGATGCAGGGCTTTTCTGGTACCCTGCCTCAGGGCATGGAGCCCCTGATTGTGAGGACACAGAGTGGATGGCCTTTAGGAGAGGAATCATGTCCTGCCTCCATCCATGTCCCAAAATCAGGAGGCAAAGCAGACAAACTGAGAATGTCTGTTAGTCTGTGGAGGGAATGAGAAAATAATGAATGCCCAGGATTGACTGTTTGTAAATGTGCCTGAGATTAATGAGCAAAGGCTTCTCCATAACACAGAAGGCATGAAATCAATCCTGCACTCCCAGAATAATGAGGGAATCAATAGGATTAGGAGGTTAAGGCTGGAGTAAACCTGAATGACAGCTGCAGAAGAAATTTTATTTGGGGGACGTGGCTGGGGTTAAATGAAATGTAATAAATAATGTAAAGTATTTAAGGGGTGGAGAAAATGATCCAGAGATGTAAGGAAGAACAGAAGGCCCCACAGTCACTATAACTGTCCAGTTCATACCCACAGGGTGTGTTTTGGATGAGTGTGACATACACCATGCCTGTGGCTGGGCTAGTGGCACTGCAAGGCTGTCCTCTCTCCCTTCTCTGTCCAGGACAGGAACAGGAGCAAGGTAGGTGGTGGCAGTGATGCCACCAAGACCTCAGGTTACTGCAGTGGCACTGCAGCAGGACAGGATGTGCCTGTGTGAGCTGTGTAACACAGCCCAGGATGTGCTCATCATGTATGCATCCCTTTCCCTCTCTGTTTCTCTTTTGGTGACCAACTGAAAAAGGTAATGTTTTTAGCATCCCATTTCCCACTAGCCACAGGCCTCCTGGAGACCTCCTGCAGAGCCCACAGCTGTGCATCCATCCTCTAGCATGCCATGGTCACCTGTGGGGACAAGGACCCTTCCACAGTGAGTGCCTGAAGCCACTCCACTGTCACACCTGTGGTGGGAACATCCTGTCCTGCTCTGTGCTCCTCTGGGCATGGGGCATCAGAGAGCCATGGGACTGTGGCTGGAGGGGTTTGGGGTCCTGCTGACCTTGACTTTGGGATGAAAGCTGTGCAGGTGAGTGTAGGGCTGGGATTTCAGGTGCTCAGTGCCTCTTCCTGTGCAGCACTGGCAGATGATTGCTGAAGAACTCACTGTTGAGTTTGCAGCTCTGCAAGAGCTCAGTGACTTTCAATGTCTGGGTGAAAATTGAGCTGCTCTGAATAACTGGCCAGAGGGGTGGGTGCCAAACTGGTCTGAACCCTGATGCAATGCTTACTGGTTGTACTGATGCTTCTGACATGATTAACTCCTGGTGCTACTCCTCCCTGCTGGGAGTTCCCAGGGAAGGAGATCTGGAGTTCTTGAGATGTGGTCAGTGTTTTAGAGGCAGAGCCCAGCCCAGAGAGATGTCAACTGCTTCTGCCCCTGAGAAAACATGTATCCAGCTCCTGGAGGAGCAGCTCTTAGCGGGAATGGGACAGCAGAGATTTTGCTTTTAAATCTTCATGTGAAAAAACCCTCCTGCTTCCTTCTGGGACTGGTCTCTGGGGAACCCACAGGCCATTGCTTCCCTGCTTTTCCATCAGGTTAGTTTGCACAGCCAGGGCTTGTCCTCCCAGAGCACACTGTGCATGTGGCTCATCTCAGCTAATAATGGCTGCGTGTGTTTTTCCAGTCATTAAGCCTATGACTAATAGAGATGTCCTGGCTGCATAATGCATGCTGACAACAAGGAGCCTCATGGGAGGGGAATAGAAACAGAGGCATATGAAGGAAATTGCTTAAATGTATCCCCTGGACAGTAGATGAGTTTTCCCTGGAGGTGTTACATCCCTGCTGTGCTGGGATGGCAGGCTGGGGAGCCAGAGTTGCCTTCTGCTGCTCTTCCCATTGTATGTGTCCCTTTGTGTGTCCCAGGATATTCAAAGCAGCACAGTGACACTCTGGGGTTGTGATCTGTCCCTGTGCACAGGGAATGCTGTGGGCTCATCCCCAGGGGTGATGCCCCTGTGCATCCCAACCCCACCACGTGTTGACTCCAGCTCTGGTGTCACCACACAGGCTGTGAAGGGCAGTGCTGGCTGGTAGTAGTTTATCCTACTGCTGCATGCTGAGTGTGAGCGAGGAAGGGTTTGCAAACCTCTGCATGCACAGGAGGGTGCACACTGCCTGCTCACTGCCCATGCACCCTGCTGTGCTCCTGCACACACACGTGCCCAGTCCAGGGCAGCAGCTCCCTGCTGGGGTCATGCAAACCCACCTGCCTCCCACATGAGACCTCTGTGCAACAGGATGCAGAAAAATGCCTTTATGTTTCCTTTTAATAGCTCCTGTAAATCTCACTTTATGCTGACACTAAAGACACATTTATTATTGTCATAAAGGAGGAAGAACTGGTGAGTCCCCAGCTGGCCCCAGACCGAGTGGCTTGGGAAGAGAAGGTCAAGGGTCATGGTTATCCCTTGCCATTTGGCACATTTGGGGATATATCAGTGACACCAGGTGAAAACCTCTGGCTGCTCCTGAGGCACAGACTCAAATGCCTGGGATGGGTTTGGGAAGCCAAGGGGGTCTGGTTGCAGCACATGGAGCTGTGGATCAGGGCTCAGAGACCAGGTTGGGGATACATGTGTCTAAAGCCCCAGGAGCTGGTTTTGCTCCAGTACCTTCCATGCCACAAGAAGCCATGCAAGATGTATTGGGTTTTTCTATAATGTTTTTATTTGATATTTTTAAACCATTGCACAGGCAATCTCAATCCCAAATCCCAGCCCAGAGGTCAGTGGAGAATTGGCCCTGCACCTGCAACCTGAAACCTGCTCTGCCTGGCTGGTGAGCCTCATGCTGTGCTGCTAATTAAGGAGTTTGGGAGTTGTTTTCCTTTTCTGTTTTATTTTGAGATGCTGTTTTGAAAAGCATGGTCAAGAATGGGAATTTCATACAGTGAACAGAAAAGCTGTTCTGAAGTTATTTATTGGTTCTGTTTTCCAGCACGTGGACTAGTATTGATTTATTTTGCAGTGTCTCTAGAGGCTTCTTCAAGGTTGAAATGTAGACATTGCATGTTAGACTGGACTAAATACTGGCAGGAAAACACATTTGGCTCTTTTAATTGGAAAAACATACCCCTTTTATCACCCTGAGGCCAAGACTTTACCACAGCAGCACAGGGAGGGCAGGGGAATGTATACAAGCATGAGATGCTCTGGTTCACTCTTGCTCGATGGATTTGGTGGGAGCACAGAGGCTCCCACAGCTGCAGCTGGCTCTGGGGTCCTGCTGGGTTCCAAGAGCAATTCTCCAAGGGGAAGAAGGGCCCATCGACCATCCCAGGTGGGGAGGGTGGGTGTGAGCCTCCTGCTGACCAAACCTGTGCTGGGTTTAGGAGCCACCATGGCCAAGCTTGGTCGCAGCTCCGTTTTTGCCTCTGTGAGCTGATAATTGGCATCAGGGCTGATGAGGCTCCTGCAGCCTGTCAGGGATAATGCCGTGCTGGTTCCCAGCAGCTGGTGGCAGGAGCTTGTCCCAAGTGGAGATGCTGTGCATCAAGAGCAGGAAAGACCCACAGGTGCTAACCTCCGACCCCACTATCCCCTGTTCTCCATACAGTTGCAACCATTATTCATCTGGAGAAGGTGATGGGAAGAGAATTCTTCATCCCTAAGAAGCAGTAGATAGCCCCTCAAAGTGCTTTCCAGCTCCCATGGTGCTCCTGGATTGCTTGTCTTCCATCCTTTGGCAGGTTAAGGGACTCACTCCAGGCCATCGAGGGAGGCATTGTCAGAGATGGGATGGCTGCTGCTGCTGCTGCAGGTCCCCCTTCTCCATCACTCCCGAGCTGGCGGTGAGTGCGTGCAGCCAGGGCGGAGGTGGGGAGCTCTGCTGGGAAGGTACAAGCTGAGGTTTAGAAATCATGATGTGTGAATTGAAATGGGAAGCAATGGATCTCGGGAATCGCCGCAACTGCTACAAGGTGTTCCTGAAGCTGTCAGCAAGCCATCTGCCCGCAGGCCCTAGGTAAACACCACGCTGCAGCCAGCCCTCCTTGGAAAGCCCTGAAGCGGAGAGGGTCCCATGGGGTGAACTCCACCAGGGCACCAGCGTAGTCCGGGTGGGAATGGAAGGAAAAAAGGGGCTCTGGCGTGTGTGGACCGAGGGAGCCGTGCTGCCGCACTCGCGCTGGGGCTCTGCAGCGAAGCCCTGGCTGCGGCACTCGCTCCTCGTAACTCATCCCAGGGACACCCGCGGTGGGAAGGCAGCGGGAGACTGCGCGAGGGCTGCCGGCCCCGGCGTGCAATTTATGGCTCCAGGGGAAAAATAGCAGCCGGTTTGGGAGCAGAGCAGCGTGCGGGAGGAGCACGCCTATGGTCAGGCTGCTGCCCGGTTTCTCTCACTCAGAGCTCATTATTTGAGCGTTGACTCTGCTCGTCGCATCCCTGCCCCAGGTGCATGGTGGATGCAGCAGGGAGGATGAGGAGCAGGGCACATGCAGCAGGGCATGGTGTGAAGCACAGGATGAAAAGCCTGCCGTGCTCCTGTCCCACTGCACATCACAGCTCCCAGCACAGCTTGGGCAGTGGGGATGTCACCCCCTGCTATAGAGATGTCTGGATCCCTGGTGCCCTTTGTTATCAGGCACCTCCTGATTGCAGTGAGCTGCCTCAGAGGCCAAGTGGAGCAGTGAAATGGCTATGTGCTGGCACCATCCACAGCCCTGACATAGCAAGGCAGACAGGCAGCCTTAAAATGACTGATTAAAAAAATCTGGGTCACCTAGGATGACACAGGCAGCTGGTGAGTCAGCACAGCCCCAGAGGGTTAAGACTGGAGCATCCCTGCCAGCTGTGAGGGTGGGAGTGGGAGAAAGGGCTCATGGCTGAGACAGACCTGGTGTAAAAGGATCTGGGAGGCTGCTCCTGCTTCCCCATGGGGTTGGGGTGCAGCCCTGGCCAATGGCCCCAGCCCTGCACCTGCTACATGCCCAGAACTGTTAGCCATGCCATGCCTCAGTTTCCCTTCTTCCCAGGGGATAGCAGTGCCCTTATTCCCAGGTGGACATGGTGATGCACTGAGCTTTGGTAAATTCTAGGGCTGAGTAAGCTGGAGAAAAGCAATATCAGGAATGCAATGAGCAAATGGGTGCCAGGGTCAATCTGTGCCTGGTGCAGCCATGCAGGGAGGAGTGTGAAGGATTGTGATTTTGGGGCTGAGACCCTCACTGAGGGCACTGGGTCTGTGTTAGCCTGAGGCTTCCTGCAGTGCCAGCCAGGGCTCTCAGTCCTCCTGTTCACTCACAATTCAAAATAAATACAGGGAGTGAACATGACCTTGAGTGTGTAGTCTGAAGCTCTTAAAACTCTCCTCTAATTCTTTTAACTTCCCTCACATCTATCCTCTGCACCAGCCTCCTCATTTCTCTTTCTCTACAGTAAACTTATTCCCTTTCTAAAGTGCCCAGAGAAGACACTGTAGATGAAATGTTGCTTTAGCTTCATTTCCTATTCCCAACACATGCCTTAATTAATGTCATTTGCTTTGATTTGCTGCCAGCATGCCAGCACAGCACTTCCTTCATTTCCCAACCTTTACCATTACCTTGTGGGAATGAGTATTAGGTGTTCCCAGCTGATTTAATCTGTTTCAGGGTATTTATCTTGGGCTCCATGGCTTTTCTGCACTGCATTGGTGGCACAACCACAGCATCCTCCTCCTTTGCTGGAAGTTCTGAGTATGTGCAGTACACAGAGAAGGATGTTTGTACATAGAGCACTGACCAACATTTCTTATCCATGTTTTTTTACACTTTTTAGGGCTGAAGATTCATCCAGACCAGTTAGGATATGGAAAAACAAGAGAGAAGAAGAATGGGAACTCACTGGCTCCTGGTTTCTCTGCATCAGGATCAGAGATGTGTCCCTGCTGCCAGCCTGGTTGGGTGAGTGTGGTGGTGGAGCTGTGGTTGGGGTCTGGAGCAGAGCCTCCTTTACCCCCTCCCAGAGCTAGTTCCCAGATAAATGCAGGGAATAGCAGTGGCAGAAGCTGCTGTTCTCCTTATGTAGCAGTGGTTGTCCTGAAGCTTGGTGATGCAAACCTTCTCTGTCCTGCTCTGCTGAGCAATGGGGCTCCATGGGCACAGCAGCATCTCCTGCTATCCCCACTGCTCCTGCTTCTCCCCACATCTCATCTGGTTTATGATAGGTGCAGATTGATCAAAAGGACCAAGAAGCTCCTTTTCCATCCCTCTTTCTGTTCCCACTGCCCATACATCATCCAACATGGCAGCAGACACAGGATCTCTCCCTCTAGCTGGAGCTACCCTGACCTTGCTGCACTGCCTGATCAGTGTCCTGAGCTGCTGTGTGAGAAAGAAAACCACTCATTTGGGGGATGTTTTTCCTTCTGTTCTCCTGATGGAGCCAGCTTGGTCTTCCCATCTCAGACATAAAAGTACCATCAAGCTCCCCACAACTTTCTGCAACTGGTGTTCTTGAGAGCAGTTCCCTACACAGTGGAGCCTGGAGGAATAATTTAGCAATATTGTCTATTCTGGCCCCAGATCCCTGGCACTTGCATACAACAGGCCTGAAATGGCCCCTTTCCCAGACAGCTCCTTAAGAAAGCTTTTCCTGTCTCTTTATTTAATGAATCTCAGCCATCCTTTCTCTCCTCATTGGAGCCAGGGGCAGATGCAGGAGAGGGAGAGCACTTTGCTCCAGCTCTTCATCTCTCCCCTCTCTCCAGTTTCCCTCGTTCTACATACAGCAAGTTTGCCCCATCAGGAGGAAATTCCCAGGTTCTGGGCCCCATCCCATCTGGCTATTATTACCCTTCCTATTGAGAACCAGGAATGGAAGTGTGATGCCTTTTTGCAGCTCTTCCCTTCTTGCTACAGGGCCAAAGCCACCCTGAAGGCTAAGCCCTGATTTCAGAGCAACCCTTATCATTGGGCAAGGAGGAAAATGCCCAAAATGGAGAACAACATCTGTCCTAGGCCTGGCCCTGCCCCACTGCAGCCTGAGGAATGTGTTTCAGTCACAGAGTCCCAGGAGCAGGCTGAGGCGTGGGAGGGATGTGAGTGAACAGGGAGCCAGCCACCACATCCCAGAGGCTAGCTAGTGATCCAGGGTGGCTTCCTGGTGAGCAAGGTGACCCTTGGCTCAAGGGTTTCCCTCTTCATGGGAGATGCTTGGGGGAAGTCCCATCCCAATGTGTCCTGACCAGAGTGATGTGGTAGTGAACTTTGACAGGCTTTGCTGCTCTGTTTCCTAGGAAGGGCCTTTTACTACCCCTTCCATCCTTTCTCTCTCCCACCGCCAGCTCCCCAGCAGTTTTGCAGCCTCCTAGGGCTGGGGCTGGCTCTGTAGCTGCTCCCCTCTCATCTGTGGGGCACAAACCAGAGGCTCTTACACTGCGTTGTGAAGCAAAACCCCTCCCCAAGGCAGCCCCTTCCTGCCACAGCCTCCTGCTCCCCAGACCCCCAAGCAGAGCTCTCTTCCTCCCTGCTCTCATCTGCCTCTCACCTCTCCTTCCTCCATCCTGTCTGGCTGCCTCCTCGCTGGCAGCTCCACATCCGGACGCGTGTTTGTGCCTCTCTGCTCTGGCCTGTGAGCCCCTACACTCAAAGGTTGGCTGCTGCTGCTGCTCACTGCTCCCCTCCACCCTTTTAAATCACAGCTGCCTTCCCGTGCCCTCAAAGCCTCATGCTCCTTAAATCTGCCCTGGGTGATTTAGCAAGGACCCAGGATAGAGCTGACCCTCAGGAGCATGATACATCGCAGGCATCTGGCAAGTGTTTACATCCCCTGGGTCCCCGTTTGCTCCTGGCTTAGTGTTTCTGGTGAGCCAGGTGTCCCCTGGCTCATAGCTACAGTGCTGATCTCTGCTCCGACCTGCTGCTGTGCTGAGGGGTCTGGCCCCAGCCCAAGGAGAAGGAGGAGGTGTCCCCTCTGGGCAGCACCGTGGTGGAAAAGGACTGGCCAAAAGCTCTGAGGGGGAGCAAGGGCTTGCGTGTGCTGGCCTGGGAGGTGGTGGCTTTGCTGATGGCTGAGATGATGCTTTTGCCTAAATAGCAACTGGGATACTAAGGTAAACAGTGGGAGTGTGGGCTGCAGGAGGCTCACCAGGCACACATGCTCCTTGCTTAGGCTGATGGTCAGTGGGGACTGTCCCAGAGGTGAGGGTCCATGTTGAGCTGTAACATTTAAATGTGGCTCTTTGACCCAACTGGCCCCAATTGCTAAGGCAGAGCAGTGTCCTGTGCTCCATGGGAGCTTCGATGGGGTTTGTACCTAGTCCAGGGCACAGACAGTGCTGGCAGCTGGCTGCCTTCATCCTTCCCACTGGGAATATCTCATCCAGACCATCACTTTCCTCTTCACCCTGAAGAACAGTGATTTCCCCACAGCAATAACCTCCTCCTCATCCCCAGCACAGATTATATAATCACTTTGGGCAGAGCTCACCATGAGCCCCTCAATCCCTGCACCATGACGGCTGGATGATGCAAAGCACACCATGCAGAGCCACAACGCATTGCTCTGAGAGCATACTGGGCTGGTTTTGCAATACCTTAAGGCAGTCTCTTGCTCTGATGCAAAGCTTCTGAGACAAGCCTCTACTCTTTTCTTCCTGCCTGGTGAGAAGTGACTTGCAGTGTTGTTGCTTGCTGGATTTATGTGCATCTCCTTCGTTGTTCATAGCCCATGTGCTCCAGAGAGGCTTACCCAAGAGGTTCTATGAATAGTTCTCCTGCTCCGAATGCTCAGGTGCCCCAGGGCTGCTCTAACCTCTCCATGCATACCCTAACCCATACCACTGCCAGAGTCCCTTTCTTTCCTGGGTTGTCCTAGGGGTCTTGACCGGGGACACTAGTGGTGCTGGTGACCATGGTACCTCTAACCAGGCACTGACCCACTGCCCTGCTGTAATGGGTGATGAGTGCTCCGTGCAGAGCAGCCCTGGCAGGGCCTGCTTGGACCCCACCCTGCAGCACCACTGTGGCTTGGTGCAGGAGGCAGAGTGGAGTTGCAGCTGCCAGGGTGCTTGTAGCCAGGCTGTACCAAAATCGCAACGTGTTGGGTGCTGGGCACTGTGTTCTGCTTTTATTATTTAAACCTTTATTTCTATTTCAGCGTGGCTCTGTTTGCCTGTTCCTGTGCTCCAGCGCGCTGCAGCTTTAGGGTTCTTTTCATTGAAAAACAGATTAACCACAAAGCAGATGAACCTTTCTTTTTTTTAAAATATATATATATTGAAACTAAATCAGACCTTTGCTAGGAAAGACCACTGAGGACTAGCTCAGCCTGACATTCACCAGGGCAATGATCTCTAGACTGTTTGTTGTTGCTGAGCTCACTGCAAATCTCTGCCGTACAAAATGTGCAACGGACTTGAAATGTTATTTTTCTAGATGCTACTTTAACGACACAGTAAGGCAGCATCTTTAAAAACAAAAATCCAGAGCATTTAGACAAGAATTAGAGTTAGTTTTACAAATGAAAATAATTCCACAATTGTTTGCTTTGATTTGTAAAATACTTAAGCCTTTAGAAAATGTTTAGGTACATGGATGGTCGTTCATGGTTTAATTATTACTGGTTACATAGTGAACATTGTCTGCTCACATCCCACAGCGTTTTGCTCAAAATTCCAAGGGGTAAGTACACTTGGCACACTGGGATAAAATTATTAGACATCCCCCAAATATTTAAAACCAAATCGCAGTATGGTTGTTCGTTTGATTTACTCAGTTTCAGCTGAGCCCGGTGCAAGGCTCAGGAACACTTTAGCTTACAACGTTTTAAAACGTTCGTTAAAATATTTACTTAATGGTCTCAAACAAAGCCTTAGAGCCTAGAAACGTGCCCAGGTCAGGGCAGATTACACGCGGATAATTCGACTGAACGATTTAGAAGCAGAGAATCACTCGCATTTTAAACCGTGCCTATTTTCAATACCCACCTAGTGCATCTATTTTAGGCAGATGCTTAAGAATAAAGATGCTGCACATCAGCCCCAGTATCTTACCCACGCTTCCTGTCACCGTTTCTTTGCAATTTAATTTTGTGTTTTCCTTTCAGCCTAGAAGTGTTTGGTACCAGTATCTTGGCAAAAGAGTCTGAGGAATGGAAGGGTAAAGAAATATGACCCAGCTGCTATGCACAATGAGGTTTGTAAGTCCTTGTATGGTATAAATAAGTATATTACCCAGTTATTAGAGATTTGGCACTGTCCTTGTTTAGAAGCCCGTAATGCTGTGTAATTCCTCCCGAGCACAGGCATAATTCACTATTAAAGCTCCATTCTTCCAGCCTTATTACCAGCCAAATTCGGCAGCTTTTTCTCAGTCCTCCATCCATTCCACCCCTCCTCGGCAATGTAAACCGGTAAGTTTTCTGTTCAAGCCAGTCAATCTGTGCCAAGGTTCGGCCCTTACTTCCCGGGAGCCGGGACCGGACTCTTCGCTCCTCTTACGGCGCCTTGGGGGCTGCCCGGTACCGTCGTGCTCGGGGCTGGCTTCTCTCCTCGCCGTTATTAGCAGGTTTGCTTGGAGGGAAAGAGAAACGAGGCAAAGGAGCAGTGGAGCCTCCCTGCAGGTAAACCTGAGCCCGCTCGGTGCTTCCCGCCCCGCAGACTTGAGTATAATTCTTGGAGAAAAGCGACACTAAACTGTTATTAATCGCCGGTGTTCAGGGCCAAGGCATGAGCGAGCTCGGTGACAGTGATGAGTGGTTTGGAGCAGCGGTCCCTGAAAGCGGGGCTCATCCCTCCCCCCTCGCCTGCTCCTTTGACTCGGCGGTGATGAGCCGTGAATAAGAGCCACCCTGCCGTCGGGGATCCGGCCGTTTATCTACCGGGTGATGACAGTCGGGTTGGTTTCGAGCCTCGCCGTGAATTGACGGAGCCTCCGGGAACGGCTGCCGCAGCCCGGGGTTGGGGAATAGGGTGGGATGTGCTCCGGCCGGTGGGAATGCTTCAATCCCAGCCCCGACTGGGCCCCACTAGCACCGAGCAGGCTAGAGGAGCCCCGGAGAGGGCCGTGCAGACTGGAGGCCGCTGCGGGCAGGTGCTGACCGGGCACAGCCGAGCGCTGAGAGCTGCAACAGAGGCCGTGGAACGGGCCCGACACTGCCGCTCCAGTATCCCCATCCACACAGCCGGGCAGTCCGGGAGGAGAGGGAAGCTTTGGCTTCGCTTTAATTAAATCCTCCGCACCCGCGGATCGCCCTGTACGACCTTTTTGTTTGTTTGTTTGTTCAAAGGGGGGAAAAAAAGGCATTTCACGTAGGGAAGAGCAGAGCGCGTCCCTGATTGCTGCTGTCCGCGGCTGCGGGAGGAAGGAGTAGAGGGAGATTCACCCAAACCAAACCGAAAGACCGGCACCAGCCGCAGAGTAAACACCAAAATCTCACCTTGCCGTAGAGCCCTGCCCTCGGCAGCCGCCCCGTGTGCCGCAGCCTCCGGGACAGCCCGGCCCGCAGGTGGGAACAGGAGACGGGACTGAGCGAGGAGAGGCTGCAGTGTCCTGCTGCGCGCATCCTCCGCGGCTCTGCCCTCCTGCAGCAGTGGGATTAGGGTACGAGGCTGTCCTGTGGCTCACAGGTAGCTAACAACCCGCTGAATCCACTGCGGCCGCGCACGGCGCCGAGGGCAGCAGGTCAGCTCCGGGACCCTCTCCCCGCTCCCACCGAGGCCCTACCGGGACGGTTGCTCACCCCCAGGCCCTCCCCAGCCCCGGTTCCATCTCTGCGGGGGCAGGATGGGCACTAGTTCCCCCTCGTCCCGGCGCCGCGGGCGCACGTCGGGGCTCACCTCTGGCCCGGTCTCACCTGCCCCGGCCCCAGGCCCGCCGGTTCCTGCGGGAATTGCTCGCTGGTCCCTCGCTCGCATCCCCAGAGCATGTCCGGGACCCTTATGTTTTTTAATTTTCTTTTTCTTTCTTTCTTTCTTTCTTTGGTAGGACTGGGGAAAAGGTTCATTAAGAGCTTGACCCCAGTTTACTTTTTATTCCGCTCCTGTTCCCAATTTCGGCACCACGTGACGGTGGGAGTGAATTTCGGGTTTAAATTCACTTTCAAGATAAATTCCGATTAAAAAAAAAATATATACCCTGCCCCGTGAAGCTCCGTCGGTTCATGGCACTGCCCTTGTGAGCTCGCGGCGGCGGGAGGACAGCGGCACCTCGGCGCCCACCCGAGACTGGCCGGATCAGGTAAGGGGGCACCCTCGCTGCCCTCCCCGCTGGGGCGGAGTGGTGGAAGGGGTGAACAGGGAGACGCGATGCTGAGCAGAGCCAGGAGGAGCTGTCGCGACATAAGGCGGTGTGCAGCAGTGGGGCGGTCGCGACAGGCCATCGCTGCAGGAGGAACCGCGGGAGCATTCCGGCAGCGGGTGGATGGAGGAGGAGGTATGGGGAGGGCAGCGCTGCGGGGTGGTGGTGTGTGTGTTTCGCGACAGCAGAACTGAAGTGGCACGTTCAGTCGCGACAGCATTCAGTGACTCTCCCGAGGGAGTTCTCCCTCAGATTTGGGGGTTTGGCCGTGGCTGTGGCCAGCGTCCTGTCCGGGGGCATACGGGACTGGGAGCTCTTCTCTCCTCCCGCCGCCCTCACCTCGGGCAGCCCCGGCAGGGTCAAGCCCTGGCTGACTGTTTTTACCACAGCTCTCTCTAAGGCAGCTCTGCTCCTGCTTGCAAGCGGCAAAGCTCAGGACTCTCTGTCGTGACTGGGAGCCCTGTCCCCCTTCTCTGGGTTCTCGGGGAGCTCAGCACCAATGACCTGCCCCAGGCTGGCGGGACGCGGGCAGCTCGGTTGCCGATGGAGCAGGGCCGGGGATGAAGCAACTGGAGGATCCAGACCTCTCCCAAAGCGTGACCCCCTCCCAGACCTGAACCTCTCCTTCCCCATTGCCTCTCCTGGGCAGCCCCTGTGCCTGCCGTGAGGTCCCAATCCCCACATCACCTGGCCCTTCGAGCCCAGCTCTCTTCTGTACCCGCCATGACCTTCCTGCCCCTCCTGCAGGCCCAGCTAGGCCCTTCGGCAGCCAGCAGAGGAGCACCAGGGCCATCTAGGATGTGAGTGGGCTTTGGAGCTGGGGGTATCCCCAGATACACATATGCACAGGGCTCTCCTCCGAGCAGCAAATGGCTCCGCTCGCAGCGAGGCCCAGTGCAGCGCCGAGGCAGGCCAGGCAGGCCGGGGAAGGCCGCGGCGGGGCCTGGTAGCAGTAGGCCAGGTACCCCCTCAGCCAGTGCTCCCCAGTGAGGAGCCGTCGTGTGGGCGCAGAGCCGGGGCTGGGCCCAGCGGTTCTGTCCAGGCGGAGCGGGCCAGAGCCGGTCTGTGGGGACGTGATTGACAGCGGCAACGTCAGCACCAGGAGGGGAAGGGAAAAGAGGGAGGGGGGGGAGACAAAGAGGGAGGGAGGGAGTCGAAAGGCCCCATACTGGATCTTTATGGAACATTTTCCGCCAAGATCAAGGGAAAGTGAATCCGCACAGCGGGAGATGCCCCGCACGCCTCTGCCATCGGGGGCCGCGGAGCTGCGCCCCGCCTGAGAGCCCTGTGAAGCCCGGAGCACCCCGCTGCGCCTCCTGCTCCCCGGCCGGCAGTGTGAGTTCCCGGGGTGTGAGGGGAAGGAAGGATGGGAGGAAGGGAGTGAGGGGTCCGCGGGTACGAGCCCCAGGCCTGTGCCAGGGCGGCCTGCGCCGACAGCCTGCCTCGCTGCTCCCCCGGCCTGCCACCCTGCTCAGTCCCGGGCAGCACCGCAGGCAGGAGCAGGGCCCCTGGGGACGCCCGCCACCGTCTCTCCCACCTGTGCTCCCCTGGGTCACCCGGTCCTGCCGTGCGGGTTGGCCGCCAGCAATATCTGCACCTCGGTTGGATTGGGGTCATCCTGTTCCGTCCCCACCCCGAGCGAGGCAGGGTAACCGGCGATGCTCTCGGGGCACCGGGTGTTGCTCCCTGCGCGGTAAGACTGCAGTGTGTATGGTGCAGCTGGGCACAAGGACGTGCGGGTATGGGGCTGGCTGTTCGCCTCCGTGGCTGAGCGCTCCTGAAACTCTTCTGTGGCTGAAGCCAGACGGTCTCACCCGGGTCTCCCTCTGCTCAGCCCCGGACGGGACAGAGAATCGTCACCGAGGGAGAGCAGCGCTCTGTCGGGGACGGAGGGTCCGGATACCGTCAGTGTTTCCCAGTGGCGGGCGCTGGTTTTGGTCCCCGGGAGCGGTATCCCACAACCTCCTCGGGTCTACTGCCGGTCCGCCTGTCCGTCTGTCCGTCCGTCGAGTGGGGAGCGGGGCGGGGGCGGCCGCGTCCCTCCGCGCTGTAAAAGTCGGGCTTGATGTGCGGCAGCCCCGGCAGAGCTGTCAGGCCTTATCTTTATTGGCTTTTCCCAGTCTCCGTCCAAGTTTAAGAGGGACCCTTTTATCTCGCAACCCAGCACTCCTCCTGCTCACGCCGCACGGCTCTGCTGCAGCCCCCAGAGCAGTCGCGGAGCCCCTGGAGCCCCGGCGGGACCGGGGCGGAGGGACCGGCCGAGCTGGGCTACCCTCCCCGACGGGTACCGGGCACCGCACGGTGGCAAAAATAACGGTGGAAGGGAGAGAAGAAAGGAATGTGGCTGGAGGGGGGGTGTGCGGCCACATCTGAGATGAGCTGCTCAGGTCTCAGGCGGGACGGCAGCCACGCGTGGGCGTCTCCTTGTTGGGGGTGGAGGTGGGCAGGCGGGTCCGACCCGGTTCTCCCGGGCACAGCAGCTTTCCCCCGGGGCCGGGGGTGTCGCGTCCCAGTCTCACGGAGTGCCCTGCCTGAGGAAGGACCACGGGCCCGACGGCGAGGCTCTGACCCCGCAGGTGGCCGTACCCAGGGCTAAGAGGGAGGCAGGGGCTGGAGGTGGCCCCCGGTGCTGCGAGCTAACGGTGCTCCTCTCTTCCCTTCTCCCCAAAGGAAATGCTCCAGGAGAAAAGCCTGTCTGAAACCGAGGAAGGGTTTCCAACAGCCCCCGCGCCCGGCCATGCGGACTCCTCCGCCGGCTCCCCCGTCCTCGGCGTAGCCGGGGGGAGCAGCAACACGCCGCTCAGCAGCCCGCAGCTCCCCGACCCCGAGCAGGTACTCCCCGCCCGCTCCCGCGTCCTGCCCCGACGGCTGCGCCCCAGCCCTCCCCAAGCTCTCCCGGAGCATCCTCACCACCACCACCGCGCCATCTCCTGCTGCCACGACCTGAGAAAACTGCGTTTTTCTTCACTTCTAGTTTTCGGGTTTTATTTTTCCCTGCCCAAAGCAGACCACCCCGTGCCCGCCGTCTACAGCAGGTCGGCAAGAGCAGAGCCACGGCCACCGGGACCTGTTGGGTACTGGAGCCGTGGCTGGTCCCTCCAAGCAGGATCCAGGCCAGTGATGGGTTTCCTTGGATTTGTTGTGTTTTTTTTTTTCATTCCCACTACATGAAACACCAAGTCTGCTTCTTGGCACATCACAGCTTCTCTGCATCCCGTGGAAAGGATCAGATCTGTGCAAAACCCACGGCCCTGGGCATGCATATTGCTCAGCGGTTCTGAATATCCCTGCGGATGCTCCTGACTTTGGTTTTTGGGAGCCACAGGGAGACAACGGGGCCAGTCTGCCCCACTGGGGCATGGAAAACCCCTAGGAGAAAAAAAGAAAAAGAAAAGAAAAAAAATCCCTTTGGCCACAGCGTCCGGCCTGGATGTGAAAGTCTGCAATTAAAACTGGCCTCAGTTTGTTTCTCTTATTTTTGGCAAAGGGCAGTGGAATTTTTGGGACTCCATCCTCTTCCCGAGCGGGGCTGGTGTGGCTTCTCCCGGCGCCTCGGCTGTGGTGCTGCTCCACCAAGCCCCACTCCCCTGCTCAGCTCCTCTTTGAGGTTTTCTCAACCATTTCTTACTCTTCTCATTATCTTTATTTTTTTTCCAGACAATAGAAAATATCAAAGTTTATCTCCATGAGAAGGAGCTATGGAAGAAATTTCATGAAGCTGGCACCGAAATGATAATAACCAAAGCAGGCAGGTCAGTGAAAATTCCCCATGAACATGTATTGCTTCTGATCCCTATGAAATGTCCCTGTTTGTTTGCTGTTTGTTGAGATTAGGTTTTGCAGAGCTACCAAAAAACAGTGGCATTTAAAAAAAATACATCATTGTGATTGCAAATTTCAGCAAGAACTTTTTTTTCTGGTGTAAACTGTGCATGTGTTTGAGTGTGGCAACAAGATTGTGGATGCAAGAAAGAGTTGCAGAGTCATTTGCTACATTTAGTCCTGAGTTCCTTTGGTAATTTTTCATTCTATTTTATTTCAGTTTTGAAGAGGATAGCATAGTTATGTGTCTGATCTCCCCCCACCCCCATTTTCCTCAGAGTGTACTAAGATCTATCCTGGGATATTTTACACCAAAGTTTAAGCAATAAAAGGCTCAGGCTATGCTTTAAATCTCAAAACTGAAAGAGAGACAGGTACTACTTTTATCCTCTTAGGTGTGGAAAAAAAATTCTGCCTTTCTTTGGAAACAATCAATGATTTTTACCAAATCAGAGCCCCTCAGGCCTGGGTGGGAGGGAGCCCAGCAGCTCTCGCAGAGGCAACGCTTCCAAGCAGAATCTATCCCTGTGCCTGCCCAGGGCTCCCTTCCCAGCAGGGCTGCTCAGGTGGGAGATAGCAGAATTAATGGCAGAGAATGAAAACATCAGAATTCAACCACCAGCCTGGTTCCCACCACCACTAGCCAGCTCCTGCTGTGGGCACTGCAATACCTGTCCTTGGCTCCTGCGGCAGAGGGCTTGCATTGCTGCTGCTGGAAGAGAAAAACTCCCCAGCTTGGGTGTGAAAATCCATTTAGTTCTAATACAGCTATGGGGTTCTGCCATGCCCTGTGACTGCTGATTTTATACTGTGCTAGAGAGCTGTGGAGGACACCCAAATAATGGGGAGAAAGCAGGAAAAAAAAATCCCACAATCAATATCCGTTGCGTCTTTTATCCCTGCAGTCCCTGATTCTGTGTGCAGGGCAGCTGGAGGGGCTCAGGAGGGTCTTTTCTCCTCTGTTTGCTGCTCACACTGAGGAACCCAGACCCCAGCCTCCTGGTCTGGATTTGGAGAGCAATGGTTTTTCCTTTGCCCATCCTGGCAGTGCTGCTCTGTGTTGGCCAATGCCGGGAAGCTTTCCTCTAATAACCAAGATATTCCCTTAGTCCCTCCTGGAGAGGGGCTGTGTGTCCTGGGGATCTTCAATTTGTTTGCTGTTTTGGCCTATTTATGAAGTGATTGTGCAGCTCATTCTGTCCTTATCACACTACATTTAGGTGTATAAACTGTTGGGGCTTGTTCTGCAGC
This sequence comes from Bucco capensis, assembly GCA_013396975.1. NCBI lineage: Eukaryota > Metazoa > Chordata > Aves > Piciformes > Bucconidae > Bucco > Bucco capensis. The sequence continues at coordinate 97,301 of VWZO01005326.1, read as the reverse complement.
GTTTGCTGATGTGAAGAGCCGGATTCATTTTGATAGGTCTGCTACCTAAGTCAGCTAAGACTAGGGGATCAAGACCTCAAATATTTCACCCTTAATTTATAGTATCTGAGCATGTCTGTGCAGGACATGTAATATCTTTACCCAATTCTAGACCCTAAGCATCCCAAATGTGCATGTTATCTCTCTGTAAGTCTTAACGTGGATTGTTTAAACAAATCCATATGGATGGGGCTCAGTCCCACATTCTTTGTTCAGTGGGAGCTGGCAGTGCACACATAGTCACCTTTCAGGAGCATGTGGATGGGACAGAAAGGATAAGGGGGGACTGGCCTCGAGATGTACAAGATTTTGGTTTTTAAGTTCATTTTCTGCCTGTGGAAATCAGTGCAGCACCAGCAAGCTAACAGCATTTTGATTTGTTTATAAATAGTTTTTCCTTTTAAAACCCAGCACTTTCAAGATAAATACTTTTTAATTAAAAAAAAAAAAAAGCTGATGAATAACATGAAACACAACAGTCACTTCATTTTTTTTTTCCTCTGTGTCCAACTGCAAATGGTGTCAAAATAAAGCACAGTCTTTTGATTGGAGTTAGCAGGGAAGTGCAGAGCAGAGCCGGGACCTGGCTCTGTCCTGAGCTGGGCTCTCTAGCAGCACCAAAAGCAAAAATGCACAAAATAATTAATATTAGGATGGCAAAAAAAAAAAAAAATCGAGCGACTTGAATCCCGCCATCGCTGAGGTGCCAGTGCCAGGCTGAGCCCTCCCGCTCCGTGCCGGGGGCAGGGATATGCCATTAATTGTCATGCAAATGATGAAATGGAAATTATTCCTTGATGCGGGTTTTATTTTACCTAAGTTATTAAAAAAAGAGTAGCAACAATAAACCTCCTCTTGACCTAATTAAAGGGGGAAAAAATGGTTCATGGAGATTTGTATGCACTTGCACTTAGCGTTGGAGGGAGGAGAAGAGGGAAAGCAGCTAATTGCAAGTACTAATTAGGACTCTAATCCCCCTCCCAGCAGGCAGAGGGATGCCCCTGAATGCAGTGAGGTGAAATCACTTCAATGTCTGTCTGTCTGTCTGTCTGTCTGACCTCAAGGGGCACAAACGAAAAGAAACCGAAGCCTGATTTTGAAATTTCAAACAACAACAACAAAAAAGTGACTTTAATGACAAGTTCACTCACTAGAGAGGAAATGTAAAACTCAGCGGAAGCGTTAGTTCCATGGCAATGGTGTAAAATAGCCTTTTTGTATAAAGAAAGCAAATATTGATAACTTAGTGTGGTGGGGGAGAAGGGGAGCCGTTTATTTCATTCTTTGTAGAGCTCCACGGAACGAGGCAACTATAAATTATCGAGAAGTTAGGGCTGGGAATTACTTTGGGGGATTATTACTCCCTCTTAGGGACTGATCTGTAGGAGACATTAGGAGAACGCAGCAAGCTCAGCAGCGAAATAGAAATCGAGTTGTTGCCAAGAAACCTTGATTTATAAAGTGGAAACATCTTTAAAATGCACTCGCTATCTTTTTAATGTTTGACTGCTTCGTTGTGGGAGGGAGAGAGAGAGAGAGAGAAAAGAAGATTATTTTATATTAAAAGGATCATCAAAAGATAAGGAGTTTATGTTAGCAAAGTTCCCTGAACTTTGCCTAGAACCGCTCAGCTCCTTCAGCCGGAGCCAGAGGATGGGGCGATGGGCTCCAGAAATCCCAACCTTACCTTCTGCCTCCGACTTGAGGTTTGTTTTAATTACGAATTTCTGCTCTGGAGAATTTTTCTCTGGATGAGTTTAAAAGGCTTGAAATCACATGGAGCGCAAAAAGCAGCCCTGTCCTTGCCGCTGCCTGGAGCTGTAGGTACCCAATCCGAGGAGAAACCGCCCACCGTTAGCCCTTGCAGCGCTGCCCATCGCCAGGCGCATTTGCAGAGCCGCTTTTTATTTCGGGAGGCAGCGAGGCTTGGGCTCTGCCCTTGGGGTGTTTGAGGATGGAAGCTGAACCTCAGCGCGGTGGCTGCAGCCGCTCCCCATCCTTATTCCCATTCCCAGCCCTGCGGCGAGGGAATGAGCCCAGCATCCGCACCGACCTCGGTGTGCCTCTGCTTATAAATACGGCTAGAATTGGTCACAAATCCTTCTATTTATGATTTTTTTCTTTCTAAAAAACCCCCAACCAAACAAAAAAACCCACCCCAAAACCAAGAAACACAAACCAACAAACAACTACCCCCCAAAAAAAACCCAACAACAAAAAACACAACAACCCCCAATGTTTTCCATAGTAATCAAATTAATCAAAGCAATGTAGATGGTAGTAAAGGGGATAGGGTGTGTTAGAAGATGGAGATGCAGATATACATCTGAATTCTTCCCTCCTCCCAGCTCTGGATGTGCCTTGTGAGGCTGTTTGTAGCTGCAGCCTGTCCCAGCAAAGCACACACCTTTCCTGCTGGATTTTGGGCATTCCGTAGTGGTGAGGTAGAAGGAGAGGTGGGTAAAGCAGAAAGCAAAGGAGAGACTTCAGTACAAAAAAATTTCATTATAAATCTTGCTTTCCAGTATCATCATCTCACTTTTATGTGCTTTGTTTAGCCAAACAACTCTTTTTTTTTAACGCTGTGGCAAACCCCAATTTGTCTCTCATTATTCCTTGTGAAATCTCATCTTCCAGCTCTAATTTCTGCAGGAAGATAATCTTTGCTTGCACAGTCCTCTTGGCTCAGGATTTCTTTCTTTCTGTTAATTTTGTTCAGCTCCAGCTCTTCCCTAGTTTTTCCCAAGGTGCCAATCTTTGTAACACTGCAGTTTCTATCCAAATATTACCTGGGACAAACTATTTGATATAATTTGTGCCTAATCAGTTAGAAATAGCAGTTCACAAGATGTCTGGTTACATTTGTGTGAACAGTTACTGAACAGATAATATTCTCTCATTCCTCTGTGCTAGCATAACCAGCCCAGAGCTGTGAGCAGGAGGATAAAGGTATTGAAGTTGAGTCCTTGCTGGAGTGCAGGATGTGCACAGGTACAAATATAGCTTCAACCTTGAATGGTAGCAGGTTTTAAGAAGCATATGTAGGAAAATGATGCACAGAGAAAAAGAAAAAAATCAATAAAGCAGCTTACATGTGTGGAAAAGATGCAAACTCCCTTTAGATGTTCAAGTTTCATTTTAAAAGTGGCTTATTTCAGTTTTAAAAAAAAAATCTGTTCCTAATCAACTTTAGTAAACCAAAATAAAACTAGTTTTTAGGACATCAAGGTCTAAAGAAGTATAAATGCTTTGGCTAAGCTGGTGCAGCTTTCCTGTGTGAATAATCCTTTAAAAGTTAAATTTTTCCATGGCTCTATAGGGCATGTGGATGCCCAGTTCTCATTACAATTAAAGGGAAATATTTATCCAGAATCTTTTGAGGCAGTTACAAGAATCTCTGCTAAAAGTTTATGATCCAAAAGCAAACCTTAATATCCGAGATCAGCGATGGAATGTGAGCTGTCAATTTAAAACTTGGAAATAAAGGAGATATTTAAGGAATTTTTGATCTGCTTAGTCCTAAATTCAGGGTCCTGGAATTACCCTGTTGAGGCTAACTTCTGCTTTTAGAGAGAGGAGCAGAAGCAAAGTCCAATGGCTCTTGGCCCTGCTGCTAAAGATGTCGACAGCTTTGGCAAGGGAGACAGAGCTTGTGCATGCCGAGTAGGGCAGGGATGGGATTTTAATTCTTAATACACTTCTCTCTTCAAGCAGTAATCTTTGCTTTTAGTTCATAAAAGGCATGGGATGCTTATGGTTAAGGGTGTTCCCAAAGCTGTTCCCAAAGCTTTCTCTACTCGTACTTAGGCTGGAGCTGTAGCACTGCTGGCCAGGGTTGCAGAAAAGGGTTTGGTCAAGGCGAGACTAGCTGGAGAGGAATCCCACCATCACTCAGCCTCTGGCTCTGCATCAAAGACTGCTGGGCATAGGGTCTGTGGATCCTCTCCTGCTCTGGACAGGGCCTGGCACCAACAGCAAGGCTTGTCCAAAAGGCCCTGCGGAGCTGAGGAGGCTGTACCTCGTGGCAGCTGAGCTTGGCGAGTTGAGCAGATCTGCACTAAATGCTGCAGCACTGGGTCCTTGGCCATGTTTTTGCACAGCTTCTTTCTGATACACCTTTGTGCTGTGCTGCTGGTGCTGTTCTCTAGCACATTGAGACCTTTTCTGCTCAACTTCAGTTGCAGCAAAACGAAAGCACTCGGAGAAGCATCCCATGGCAAGAAGCCTGCCCGCGTTCCACTTTACTGTGGGGCAAAGAGAGGAAATGTTTCTAGACCATGAAAGCAGCCATCCAGCTAACCAAGTTCTCAAGTATGTGAGAAACAATGTTTTATTTAAAAATTAGATGTGCTGGCCAGAAAAAAAAATAAAATACAACCTCCCCATTCCGAAATATAAAAATCCCTTAACTGTCTGACCTTCTCATCACTAGGTCATGGTCCTGCCACTAGATAAATCTCTCCTATCTGTCCATAGACTGAGAGTTCAATGTTGCTTGTGTTAGTGACAGTGAATTTGGGGCTGAAAAATGAACTACTGATGAGAACTCCTGTTGAACCTGTATTGTTTGTTATTCTGAGGCAAGGATCTGGCATGGACTAATCCAGGACTTCAAAGTTAACTGCTCTTACTTTGTATACAGAGCGTCATAGCGGAGTGGCGTGGGTGATAAGAGAAATAAGGGACTGAGGGTTAGGATACACTGGGAAAATGGGACCCTGTTGAAAAACTCTTTGATCTCTTTAAAGTATTTTCTGAAAGCAAGAATCTATCAAAAAGGAAATGCCATTTAAAAAGGCTAAAAGAAACAGCTGACATCTCCAAATTTGTTTTAATCTGCCCCGGAGAATATTATTTTTAAAGATGCGTGAAGTCAGTAGAAGAAATGCTTGTCAAAGGAAGGGAAATGAGAAAAAAAGCAGAGAGGTCATCAGAATGGGAATGTGGTTCTTGAAGCCTCTGCACACCATTCCTTTCCCTCCTAACAATGAAGATGAAGGAGAAGCATCCTTAGACAGTTAGGGCCAATTCTCAAGAAGAGGTTGGAGCCACATAAGTCATTATCAGGGATGTAGACATGCCATCTGCCTTGATGCTTTGAAAGCATCACTGGAGGCATCTCAGCATGCCAAGCAGCTTCTGAGGAGATGGTCTTTGAGCTGTGATGTGGCTTGTTAGTCAAGATGTTGAGTGATTTCTTGTTCTTCTGATCCTTTCACAACCTGATCCATCATAAGCATCACCTTTCCAGGCAGCACCACAGGGAAGCTTCTGAAAATCCAGTCATCAATTTACTTGACCACCCCAAACTCAAGGGTTCTAGAGTCACTGCCTGGTGTCATGTTGAAACTCCTTTTGAAAACAGAACTTCAGCTGCTGAGCTGCTGAAGGGCTGGGAGACATTCTCACGCCTTGAAGGGACAGAAGGAAGCACCCAGTAGTATCTGAAGTACCATCCACACTACAGAGACATGGAGTGAGCAGAAGTCTGCACATTCCCATGGGCTTCAGACAGCACTGACAGCTTTTAGTGAGGACATGACTTGAGTTGCTCCAATAGGACTCGGATGTCTTGTTTCCATGCAGTTTTCTCTATGGAAATACCAGCTATAAGATCCCCATGGTTTTCCTGTCACCACGTGCTGGTCAGAGGAACTCCTTTGCAGCTAATGCATCAGTAGGAGCATTAGAAATGATATTTGCATCTAGGCAAGGAAGGTCAGATCAAGTCCTGCTGAGCAGAGGGGTGGAGAGGCCCAAGGGGTTTGCAGAATGCATCTTGGCACTCAGCAGTACCAAGGCATGAGCCAGTGTCCCAGGGACACACAGGTCCTGGTGTGCAGTGTGGCTTGGGGCAGCTGGTGCTCAGGTGAGCTCTGATGTTCTCAGCTTTTCTGGCTTGCTGTTCTCTGCCATAAAACCAAGACTTTATTGGAGCTGGGAACCTTGCAGTAGCTCAGCTCTCCAGGACCAACCAGGCCTACTCACATGGGGATTAAAACACAAGATGCCCACAAAGTGGCCAAGCCTGGAGAGCCTGAAGGGCTGGGAATTGCTGCCTCAACCACAAGCAAAGCTTTCCTCTTATCACTCCCTTCCAAAAGCCAACCAACCTATTAGACATTAATTAAACTTTGTTTGAACGTAATAGAAGCTTTGGCTCCGTGTCAGTAACTGCTGAATGGTCAAGGGGATTGGATAGTAATAGAATAAATAAATAAACAAGAAATGCTTATTCTAACAGTTCATTTTAAAACAATTTGTGAATATCATGTAGAGATAAAATGGGCTTAGCATAAACTTAGCTAAGCAATGACTGCTTCATTATCAGAACAAATAATTCACTCACACATCATCTTTGAAGCTTGGGAGGGCTACAGAATTATGCTGCTTGTTTATTTTCCTGCCTTTTACTGAGTTTTGCTGCATTTCATCCGCACAGAGCTATGGGGCAGGGTTTAGCTGGAGCTGTGGCAGTGTGGTGCCAAGGCCTGGCGATGCTGGTCCTCATCCTGGTCCCCAGAGGCAGGCTCAGCCTCTCTGCCCTCTCCAGGGCATTGTCCTGAACCTCAACCCCTAGCAGCTAGGTGCCAGGCCATGCTATTTTAATGCTGTCTCAGATGTTCTGCTCCCACAGGAGTGACACACTGTGGCCTTTCCCTTGTGATCACTTTCTTTGAGGGTAGCTTTCTTCTGTGAGTGTACAAACTGGTTTGTTTTCCCCTCCACCATCACCATGCCTCTGCCAGTGCAGGGAGGGAGGTAGAAACATCTGTCAGAGCCACTAAGCCCAGCAGAGAACTTTGAGAGGCACAGAGGACCATCAGTATAGTGCTGAGCTGTTTGGATGGTCTCTTCTTCACTGACTTGAGCTGGAGGGAGGGAGAAGTGTGTTCTGAACGTGTCCAAAATTGGAGTGTTACTGACTTGGTGTTTTGCAGAAGAGGCTGTCAGGGCTGATGCTTGGCTGTGTCCCTCCCTATGCGTCACTGCCTGTCACACACTGTGCACTGGTGGCTGGTCCCTGGGCAGGCAGGGGAGCTGTGGAGTTGATGGTGGCTCCACAGATCCAATGTTGGCTGAGACATAATGTGCCCTGGGGATGTTAGACACACACCTTGTGTAGCTTTCCAAAGAAACAAACATAAAGGCAAAGAAATTGGTCTGGACCTGGGCTCACTCAACCCAGGCCATTTGCCCTGAAACACCATATCTGACCAGGCTTTGGGGCTGAACAAAAGATGAGGAGGTCAGGAATTGCTGCTTTTAATCTCGATTACTGGCTGCTTAAACTGCACCTACCAGTTGGGTTATGTGCATGTACTCAGCCTTGCTGCTGTTCCCTGTTTGCACAGCCACAGCAGGGCTGCAGCTGCCCTTGGTGAAGGAGGTGTCACTGAAGATCAGATGTCACCTGCTCCAACACAATCCCTGGGAAGCCCCAGACACCCCAATTCCCGAAACTGGCTCCTGCACAGCAAAGTCCTCACTGAGTTTAGAGTTGTGCGTGGCAGCAGGGTGGGTAAAATATGGCTCTGGCCAAGCCTTGCTTCAGACCTCCCACCAAAGCCAGGCTGAGATTTCCCAGAGCTTGGCAAGACTCTGGCAAGTTTCAATTGCACCAGTGGGTTATTCTTCTGCTGCTGCTGGTCCTCCAGCAATAGATGATGAAGCAAGCTATTGTCAGGGAAAACTGGCCCAGGAGAAGCATCCTCTGCCCAGGCGCCCATCTGCCCCAGAGCTCCTGCCTGGGGACATTTGGCACAGGAGCTGCTTATGCAAAGCTACTACTGAGTGTAGAGCCCATGCTTGAGTAGTAAATCTGGGGAAGCAGGCAGGTTTTTGGCCCCTTCCCAGGGCTGACAGGGAGCTGTATAGACCCACTGTAGGCACAGCCTCAGTCCTGGGCAGGGCTAGGGCAGCCCTGTGCCTCTGCCCTGGTTTTCTACTCCTCTCTTTCACACAGGTTGGCTAATAAGAGCCAGGACATGATATTAGCTGCTCTCTCTTGCCTTTCTTTTTTCTTTGATTGAAACTTGATGACTGCATTTTCTTGGAGCCAGCTCTTTGGTTTGTCATGCCTTCCCACCAGAAACTCACAACTCGTGTTTGTATCCTGTTGCAAAGAGATATTTACTAAATGAGCTTCTGCCAAGGGGTTGAGAAATATGTTTTCATTAAGAAAATTAAACTGACAAGTCCCTGGACAGGACATTAGTCTCTTTTTCTTGGTTTTTTTCTTTTTGTAAGGCCAAAATGCAGCAGCTAATAATAATGATGAAATGTCCCTGCACAGCCAAATTACTAAAATCTACCCTGTGTTTTCCTGGAAAAAGAATGCAGAGAGTTGGCAAACTTGTTTGTAGCCAAGGGTCTGTCGACTGCTGAGCACAATGCTACCACTGCAAGATAAGTGAGTGGTTTGCAAGTTAAGCAACACCTTCAATCAGATGTGAGTCCCCATTTGTTATCCTGAAAGAATTTCAGCTGTATATATTATAGTAGTACTTTGGCTCTTTGTATTTATTTTAGAGAGCTATACTAAAGAACATTATAAACTCAGGCATGTCCACGCTGTATGAACTCCATATGCTGAAGCTTCGTTTTAAATGCCATTAAAAAAGCACTTAACATTTACAATATATCAGCCCAGCTACTTTAGCAGCTTGGATGTGCTACAGTAAATGAAATCATTGAGAAAAAAATAAATTCAGAAGCTAGATGTTATAAAAATCCCCAACACAGGACATTTGCCTGGTAAGATGCAGTAACTGTCAAATTGTCTCCATCTCATCTCTGGGTTTTAATCTTAAAACTTCTTCTTTTTTGTTTCTTTTTTAAATGCCATGTTAAGGCCTAAAAAAATCTTGGCATTCAGATTGGATTCCTTATGCAGGTTTGGTTGTGTTTTTTCAGTGTGTGAATTGGGCTGTGTATTCACAAATTGAAATGTCCTACTGTATTTATCCAGGTGCTTACCTGTAGGAGGACAAGGTTAAGAGGAGCGTGGAGTTTATGAATGAAAATCAAATAGGGACATGGGTAAACCTCCCCTTTTTTTTTTAGTCCTGGCTAATTACATGGTAAACATCTGGAATTTATGCAGGGTGGTTAAAAAGAGTCGATTGAAATGATTTCAAACAGGGCCCATTTTGTTGCCTTCTCCTCAAGCAGAGACAAAATGGTGCTGCAGGCCCAGGCCAACTTGGCCAGGCATGGGGCAACGAGCAGGAGAGGGAGGGATGAGGGCAAGGCACAAAGTATCCTGGACATCCAATGGAGAAAAGACATCAGGATTTAGGAGCTTTAAAATGAGGATAATTAGAATGAGTCCAGGTGTAGCAATTCTCCTCCTCTCTCCCCTTGTGGTGGTGGGAAGGAGAATTTTCTGGCTAGTTGCTGGAAGGCTGTGGTGAGGCAGTGTGCTCAACTGACTTGGGTTTTTCACTGAATGAGGAAAGTGGAACCAAGGAAATACTTCCTCTGAGGATGTGGAGTGCCTGATCCTGCAAATGCTGGCTCATGATGCAGTCTTGAGAGTTTAGGGAAGTTGTGGCAGTGCCTGTACCCATCAGGGTCATCTCCTTTAGATCACAAGACCAGGCTGTAATGGTCTGTACTGGTTTTATGGTCATAGCTATGTATTAAAAATAATCCTTAATATTGTAAAGATTCTTTGTATGTATAAGATACGTAGAAATGTTCTTTAATGATGCACAGGTCTATGGGACATTCCCCATTTGGTGTTGGTTGCTACATGTCTGCTAAAATCAGTGGCACATTTCCAGCAAGGAGCTCTGCAGTGCTCCTGGCTCCAGCAAGGTTTAATGGGCATGCTGGGAGCATGGCAACTGGGGGATTTGGCTGTCCACAGCACCACAGGTTTAACCCTTAGTCTCCCCAAGGCTTTGCCACTCCTCAGCTTTTGGTTTGTGTCAGGGAATGCAGGTTCAGCTACTGCTTAGGAGCAGTGCTGGGACTTGGTGTTGTGGTCATGGGGAACATGTGAGTGAGGAAGTTGTGTGTGCTTTGTTTCTTCTGAAGTGTAGTTAGCTCTCATGACTTTCATGCATGTTCATGGCAACAAGAAATCTGCATTTTGGAGGTTGCCATAAGCCCTGCAGAGCGTCCTAAGGGGTGTGGGGGGTGGTCCCTGTCCAAGCCTCCCACAAGGAGGGATGCATCCACACCTTTTCCAAGCACTGGCCCATAACCTCCCTCTCTATACCTTCATCCATATTGGTGCCCAACAGTAGCCTAGCTCAGTCCCTGCTCTGGAGAGGGTGGCTTGAATTTGGGTGATATAGAAGCAGCCATGGTTTGCAGCTCTTTTGCCATAGCCTGAATTCATCACATGGTAGATCTGCCTTTTGGGGCACTGCCCCAAAGTTCCATCAGTTCCAGGTTGCTCACTAATGTCTTAACCCTTTGCTTTTCCTCAGGAGGATGTTTCCCAGCTACAAGGTTAAAGTAACTGGAATGAACCCCAAGACCAAATACATCTTGCTGATTGACATTGTCCCAGCTGACGATCACCGCTATAAATTCTGTGACAACAAATGGTAAGAGAACATCTCTGTTTGCCTTCTTTTCCATTAGAAAATGGCAATTCTGATTGACCACTTGCTGTGCAGACTCAGAAACCAAACGAAATACTTTCCCACCTGAAGGGATGCCAATATCCCAGAGCTCTCTTTTGTGGAGCAGTGATAAATACAAAAGCCAATGGCTGGAAGGTAAAACCAGACAAACATAAAATAGAATATTCTCAGCAGGCTGGGAGATTAAGTGCTGGAACAAGCTTCTAATGGAGGGGGTGGATTGTTCATTTCCAAAGCACTCAGGATTGGATGGCTTTCCAGAGGAGATGCCTTAGGCCAAGCATAGGTTGTCTGGCCATGTGCAGGTGGAAGAGGGTAAAGCCACAGCCTGCTTTATACCAGAGGCTGGACTAGATGATCTAATGGTCTATTTTGGCCTTAAAATTCAGGTATCTATGTGAGTTGAGAGAAGTTTTAAATTCCTTTCTTCTATAGTAATATTTTGCTTGTAGGCAGTGAGCTCTAGCAGCAGATGTGGGGTGGTTCACTCTGAGGCCTGGTTCAGGCATGCTGATCCAGCAGACGAAGGGAGCACTGATTCCTCCACCACAGTCCAATGCCAGATCCACTTTACACTTTTTGTTTCTTCTTTTTTTCTTTGAATTCATTCTTCTTCTGGAGTTGCTTTGTCTTCTGTTAGTCTTCCCGTGCCTCTGATAGTAAAGTTCCTTACCCAGGAGGCAGCTATGATTTTTCTGCTTTCTGACACAGAAAATGTTGTTTTCTCCTTTGTTTTTTTTTACCCCAAAACACCCCACAGCCTCCCTCACTGCCACTATCCCTGCACTCTTCCCAATCCCTGCCACCAACTGCTGCCCAGTCAAAAGACAAGCAATGGAAAATTCCATAGTCATTTTAATGGAAAAGAGCCTGGTGACATCCCATAAACCAGTAATAATTTACTTGCACATTAGGGCTGCTCTAGTTGTTTTTTCTCTTGAAAAAAAAACCCTTTTCTGCTTGCTTTTGTGCTGGAGTGCTGCTGGGTAAGAGGAGTGGACTGAGGGCAGCAATGCAGCACACACTTTGTGCTTTAACCATTATGCCCTAGATGATGGATAGTTGTTAACTCTGTTTAATTTAGCTTTTGCCAGCCCTAGAGCTGTTTTCCCTTTGTATTTTATTGCTGCTGGAAAGTTTCTGTTGCTTTTTTGGTAGCATTGCTTTTATTGGTGTTTTAGAAGAGAAGAACAATGCACATTAATGGAGGAGTTGCCATTAAGAGAATGGCTCATGGCTGGGTCTTGTGTCCATGAGGGCTGGTGGTGGGGGAAAAGGGAGCTGGCAGAAGGGTGCAAGCACACAGCTTAGGAGCAGGGAGCAGCCCCTTCCCACCAGAGCTGCTCCCTGGCTGGGGGCTGAAGGAATCCCTGTGTGGCTGTGGAGGTCCATGGGTACCTGCTCCTCCTCCCAGGAGCAGTGTGTGAGATCAGCTCCCCTTGCAGAATGGCATTTGAAAGCTTCCTCCTCTCCAAAAACCTGGATGAGATTTCCTCCTTGGCCAACACCAACACAATTGCTTTGTAGAGACACTGCTCCAAAGAAGCAAACACCATGTGGGAGCAGAGATGGGGTTACTCTGCCAGTCTGTGATGCTGAAATGAGAAGCCCTGAAACCTCCCTGAGCAGCAGGAAGCTCTCTGAGCCCCCACACCCCAGCACATCCCCCCCTTCCCCACCCCAGGGCTGGCAGGAGGGTCTCTGGGTTGAGTTCAAGGATTTCTCTGTGTCTGGGCTGGCAACAGCTGCTGAGGTGATGCAATCTGGAACTGCTGTGCTTGCAGGATGGTGGCTGGGAAGGCAGAGCCAGCCATGCCAGGCCGGCTCTACGTGCATCCCGACTCACCTGCCACGGGAGCCCACTGGATGAGGCAGCTTGTGTCCTTTCAGAAGCTGAAACTCACCAACAACCACCTGGATCCCTTTGGACATGTAAGAGAGATGTTCTCTAAGGCTTTGGGTCGGACATGGGCTCACAATGCTGAATTTCTGTCTGGGCTGGGATGTTGGTTGGGATGTTACAGTTAATTTAATACAAGGAGCAACAATTATTTTGTGTTGCCAGTGCAGCTGGGTGGGGAGTGTTTAATGCTGAGGGAGAAGGTCACCATTGCTGCCTGCATCCCTCACCTGCTCTTGGAAATGCAGCCTCTGATGTGCTCAGTGGTGTCCTGCTGGATGCCACCGACCTTTTCTTTTCTGCCTAGGAACTTTCCAGGCAGTGCTGTGGGATTTTCAGTCTGCCTGTTCCTGTGCAGAGTACATAAAGCTCACAGAAACAGGTTGCACAAACTCCTTATTTCCCAAGTTGGTTTTGGCAGCCACTCAAAAGATGGAGTATTTTATTTGGAAAAATCTTAATTCATGTGTATTGTGAATGCAGCAGTGGGAAGGACACAGTTATCTACCACTGAGCATTTAATAATGCACAGCAAGAGCCCTTCCAGCCTGCCAGGCAAAGGAGTGCTGAGATAATGCATATAAAAATACAGACCTGTCTGCTTTGCACTGTCCAAGCTGGAAGTCTCATGAAAATAAACAAACCTCACTGGCTGGAGAGAGGGAAGATAGAGTTTAAAATCCTTTTAGGCTTAGAGCCGTCAGCTCCTCCTAGTGCTACAGGTAAGAGAATCTACTTTGTCTCATCAAACGTGGTTTTTAACCTGCCAGCAGCAGTTTGTGGGATGGGGGGGGGCTGTGAAAATGTCCTGAAGAAGGGTGCAGAGGGAGAAGGAGGTGTGTCTTTCTTGCTCAAAATGATCTTGCTTTGAGCCTCTAAAGAGCAGGTTTGCACGTGGAGTCACTTGTCCTGACACCACCTAAAGCCATGCAGAAAGTGTGATTCTGACACAGCTAGATCAGACAGAGCTTTATGGAGTTGACCCTAGGAGGTTAAAACACTGTTCAACACTGCAGAATTTTTGCTGTGTTGGTTAATTTTCTGCAAATTTCCCCCTTTAAGAAGCAAGGTTGTCACTGCTGCGCTGGCAGCGTGACACAGTGATAACCCAGCCCCGCGCCAAGCCCCCAGCAGCACCAGCAACTGACCCTCGTCCCCCAACCTACTGACCCCAATGAAACATCTGTCAGCTTCAAAGGCTAATCAGGACCATTGAATGCTGAGGTTATTAATTACAGGCCATCTTGCCTCTTCACTCTTCTTGAAGGGGGAAAACACCACCAGAGAAATGAGACAGCGACTGCACTAAGGGCTGCACAGCAACAGCTAGCTCAAGCCCACAAGTGCCAGCGTTTTGGTGTCAGCTGCTGTCCTGACCTGCTGGCTTTGCACGTGGCATTTTTTTCCTTTCCTCCTGTGTTTTTCTCTTGCTTAACTGTGAGGCTTAATATATGACTGTTTACTGTTGTAAAAAGTAAACCATAAAACATACAGGATGTTGGATGTGGCTGTAAAACAAACAGGATGTGCAGTGTTGGTTTTGCAACTCTGAACGTTTGCTTTTCCTGACTTTGTCATTTTTTGACTGTGATTTTAACACTGCATTTTAACAGAGGAGATTTCCTTCTGCCTCCCCTTTTAGTAAACAGCCTGGTTGTCCTTCCACAGAGCTTCTCCAGTGACACAGAAGGGAGCTTGGTTTGTGTTTTGGGGCAATGCCTGCAGCATGACACAGATGAGCCCTGCTGTGTCTCCTCATGCTTTGCAATCCTTGTACCCCAACCCAGCACACTCTGCTGGAAAAATGCCTGAAATAATCTGGTTTAAGTGCCCAGGTTGTTGTGTGGGTTAGGCAGTGACAACCTGCCTGGCTAAAAGGGATTTAGCCCTTTCTCAGAGAGTTCCTCATTAGGTTTCTAAATTGTCTGCTTTAAGGAAGTGCTACTCCACTTTTTGCTGTGGGCATGGAGGGACACCTGAGTTTTCCCCTCAGCTCATGCTGAGAACTGTTCTGCTGTTGCATGGGTGGCTGATGTGCCTGGGCCAGGCAGTGCCTGTGAGGTGCCTGCCCAGCACAGCCCTGCCTGTGAAGGCATCACAGTAAGACTAATAACAGCTTCTCATTTCTAGGAATTCCTTCCCAGCGATTGCAAATGCTCTCTTAAAGCTTCCTAAGAAAAACAAGTCAGAAAACCCACAGGGTTTGTTTGCCTCCAGCAAAGCCAGCCTACTATTTCCTTTTGTCTTTGATTTTCTCCAAACCTCAAAACCACGTGGAGTGATGATTTCTGCAGGCTGCTGCTGGTGCTTTTTTTGGGTGTGTGGGCAGCTGCCCAGCCAGCTCCACACCAGCTTGTTGCCCTCCCTGCCACCCTTGACTGCTGCGGGCACTCGTGGGCACTGAGCTCTCTACCTGGCTCCCACTCTCTGGGGCTCCAGCTCCTCCCCAGCACCCCCAAATCCCACAGAGCCTGGCTCTGACTGCAGCTCTTTGCTGGCCAGAGCAATCCCTTTCAGCCCTTGCCCTGCTCCAGTGCGTGGGGCTTGGGCAGAAAGCACTTGCTGCTTAGGGACAGGATGGGTGTGGAAGTGGGAGAGAGGCACACAGCAAAATATCTTTGCACTCAATATCTCTTTTCTGGATTAAATCCTTTTTGGTAGATGTTTATTTGGGGAAAAAAGCCAAAGATGCTCTTCCAGCTCTGCTGTATGTTCTCCTACTGATTAACACTGAGCGTGGGGAGCTGGTCTGGGGTCAGGCTGGACCTGTGTGTGGTGTTACAGTGGTCTCAGGAGGACAAGGTGGATTTGATGGGCTCACAGTCACTGGCACAGCTGGAGCACGACAGGCTGCTGGGCTCCATCCCTGTTTGCAAGCTGCCGTGTGGGACCCAGGTTTAGAGGGCAAACATATCCCAGCATGGGGTGCAGCTGCTCTGAGCCTGGCTTCTGGGCACCTCAGAGCTCACCTGAAAAATAAACAGGCAGAAATCTTACATTATGTCAATGAATTCACTGAGAAATTAATCGATGCCCTGACTCTGTGCACTGCAAGAGTTAACACCAGGGACAAGCAGCCCCATGGAGTTCATGAAGAGGAGAGTAGCTATATTTGTGGCTTAATGAAAGAGCTTAATTAACAAAGCCATGGAGCTGAAGCCCTTGCTGGAATCCATGGACTTACACTGAAGATGATTGCCAGTGCTGGTGGGTGGGGATGCCTCATAGGTGGTGCTGGAAAGCCTTGATTCCTAACCCCCAGCCCACAAACCCAGCCACCCACCATCCCTCTTCAGCCTCAAAAACCTCACTCCTGCTTCTCCCCTTGGCCAGTGATCTGTTCCAGTAAATTATTAGTTACAGTCAGAGGCATGGGAGACATTTTTCAACGCAGACACATAAAAAAGTGCCGATTTTAACTAAGAAGGAATGAGGTGCAGAGTCCTGTCTTGTGCCTGCAAACCTCTCTGGCTGTATGGATTTTGTGGCAGGTAAGCCTGTGCCCAGCTCACACACCACAGCCTGAAATTGTGGGCTGGATATTTTCCTCTTGGGGGATTTTCTCTCTTTTTTTTGACCATGAAAGGTTTCTTTCACCCCAGGCTTAACAAGTGAGCAATGCTCATGTTGAGAATGGATTAAGAAATCAGCAGCCGCTGTAACGTTTAGCGACGGCGAGGGCTGTCTGATCCTAAAGAAAGCATTGTAAGCTTAGAGGAAAAAAGAGCTTAATTTATGTATTTCCAAATCTTTACATGCAGAGATAATCAGCCTGATACAGAGCCTCTGATTTATGTGTGGGGCTGGTGAGTGGCAGGGTTAGTGATTCTGGCAGAGCTGATGCTTCGCTCTCTAATGCCATGTGAGCAAAAGGCAGTTGCATGTAGCCTGTCTGAGGAGACACAGATACACTCTGAAGTGCCAGCTAGGGCACATCCCTTACCCATTCCCAGTCTATTGTGCCTGGGAAGCACCTGCCTGTGTTTCCAGGTGAAAAATGGGCATTAAACAGGTTATATTACAGCAAGAGCTAACCTATCTGTTGGCTAGTAGCAGCCATAGGTGATGCACCAAAATAAGCTCTCTGTTGGAAAGAATAACATCATCCTTGTATTTCTTTCAGAAGGTTAGTTCAGGGCATATGGGGAAATCTTGAGTGAGTCCTGATGAGTGATAAATGCTCTGGAATTCCATCTTCTTCAGAGGTTTAAAGTATGTAAACAGCAGGCTGGAAGGTGGCCCTGAGATGGTCCTTATGGCAGCTCTTGCTCTGGCCCCAGCAGGTGAAGGATGCTCAGGGTAGGTGTGAAGCTGTTGAAGGGGCATGAGGAGGGGGTTTGCTGAGGGGCTTTGGCTTGGATCTGCAGGGAGCTTGTTCTCCTGTGAAACTCTTCTCAGATAATCAGACTTTTTTGTTGTTTTGCTGTTTGGGCTTTTTTTCTTTTCATCTCCTGACTTAAGGTATTATTTAAGCTGCTGTTTGTAGCAAAAAAAATCATCCCTTTTCTTTTCCCCCTTGCAGTGCTGAGTCCCTGAGGCACAGCAACAGCCCAGATGATAGCTGTAATAACCCCACAGCCTTTCTCATGGGCTTCTGCAGCCAGGCCAGCTTGGAAAGGACAAGAGCATCCCAGCAGTATTTCTGGCAGGCTTCTGCTGGGACCAGATCAATTGGAATTTTTTTCCTTTTATTACAGAATATATAAAGATATTCCTGTGGGAGGGAAAAAAACCCCAACAAGCAACCCCAAAACAAGTAATAAAATAAAGATTAGTAGTGGAGATTGTGACAAATAAAAGTAGATATTTAATTTAAACCCCTCTAACAGTATTGCTGAGCTTGGTTATGTTACATACCCTCTGCCTACCTTGCTGAGGCCTTTTAATTGCCATAAATGACTTTATCTGCTTTTAAGGTGTGGGGCTAGTTTAGTTTCTGAGCAGTAAGCTACTGAGGTTTAAAGCTACAGGGTATGATAGAAAGTCTGTCACTTGTGATAGCATTCTAAGTGATAGTCCTGGTTTTCTTGACCCCAAACTGCCATTTACTGGCTTTCCTCTTTCATGCTAATAAGTTTGTTATTTCTCTCCAGATTTATTATTTGTATACTTGGTTTTATTTGATTATCACTGAAAGACTTAATTTTTCCTCCACTCTTCTGATTTCTCTTTCATTTTTCTATTAATTCCACTTCAGCATTTTTCTGCCTTGACTCATCAGACACACTCAGGCACTTTCATTAGCTTCCTGTCCCAGGAATCTTATGAAACCCTACATTTTACTTAGATATTTTTTATTTGTTTGCTTTATGACTTGTGGCCAAGCTGTTTCCCTGTTGGGTTCTGGTGTGAGGTTTACATGTTGCCTTGGCAGCAGCCTTCCCATGGCTCTGGATCACCTGTGGCCAAAGGGATGGAGCTGCAGCAGCTGCCAGGCACAGTCCTGGTCTCCCTGGCTGCATCCTCCTTGGCCTCACTTAGAGTAGTGCTGTAGTATCCTTGTAGTAAGAAGGAACTGGCACATCCCTATTCTCAGCTAAAGNTATTATATATATAATAATATTTCTTATATTTATATCTATGATTTCTTATATAATATATCTATATCTAGTTTCTTAGATGTGTCTGATTTTACACAGATATAAAGAATATCTATTTTTCTTCTTTTTCTATTTAAAAATAGGAAATATATGAGATTCTTATATATATATATATATATATATCTCCCCTTACTAAACTACCTCCTTTCTCAGTCCATTTAACCCTTGTAGAAACCCTTTTATCCTGCTCTAAATTTGCACTCAATTATTTTTGAGCATCACTAAGTCTTCTGTTGAAACAATATCAATGAAAAAGCTCTTTGCCTTTCCTTTTCCTTCCTTTTCCCTTCCCTTTTCCCTCCTTTTCCCTTTTTTTTTTGCAGCTCACATTAAATGAAAAAGGACCAAGCGGAAAAAACACTAAAAGCNAAGATTTTGTATATTTTTATATACATATAATATATATATATAAAATTATATATATTTATATTGAAATTATGTAAATATATTTATAAATACATATAAATAGATATATTGAAATTATGTAANCTTTTCCCTCCTTTTCCCTTTTTTTTTTGCAGCTCACATTAAATGAAAAAGGACCAAGCGGAAAAAACACTAAAAGCCCAGCTTTGGCCTTCTTGTAAGGAACAATTTGTCTGAGCTCATTTTGACTTTTTTCCCAGGATTTTTTAGCCTTTTTTTTTTTCCCCCTGGTGTGGATTGCCAGGACAAAAGTGTGGATTTGGGAGGCTCCTCCTGCAGCAGCTGAGGGCTGGGGCTGCCTGGATGAATCCCTTCCCACCTGGGTGGCTCTGCCTGGCTTGGAGCAGGCAAGGTGAATCACTTCTTGGAGTGCACTGAAAATAAAGAGGATGAGGTTTAGGTCATTTTTCCAGTTAGTGTTTTAGCTGCTGTAGAAGTTGCCTGAATATCTTGTGATAATCTTAAGAGTCTTTTCCAAGTGATTTTAGCTGCTTGCTTTGGGATGAGCATCCTTGCAAGCTCCTGAGGTGACTGCAGCAAGGAGATGTCCCATTCAACCTGGGCAGCCCAACTGGGTCAGCTCCTGCACTGATGTTGTGTGGCATCTCTGAACCTTTTATTCCTAAAGAAAAGTTAGGTTTGGGATGGCTTACAACATCTAGATATTAATTGAAATAAACTGCAGCAGTGTAAAGAAAAGTTAGGTTTGGGATGGCTTACACCATCTAGATATTAATTGAGATAAACTGCAGCAGTGTAAAGAAAAGTTAGGTTTGGGATGGCTTATACCATCTAGATATTAATTGAAATAAACTGCAGCAATGTAAAGAAAAGTTAGGTTTGGGATGGCTTATACCATCTAGATATTAATTGAGATAAACTGCAGCAGTGTAAAGAAAAGTTAGGTGGCTTATAGCATCTAAATATGAATTAAGATGAACTGCAGCCATGGTTGTGATTGTAGAAGAGCCTTGTTGATTAATGCTCTTTTTTTCCCCATGCAGAACACTGTATTGTCAGTTTTTTAATCCAGTCCTCCATGTCCTGGTGTGGGACAAGGGCCAGCCTCAGCTCAAAGGCTTTTTTCACTTTGAAAGAATAGAAGGAAGGAAGAAAGAAGCAGAAAAATATATTAAAATGAGAGATTTTATATTAGTTCTGTGATCCCCTGGGAGCAGCCATAAAATTATGTGGCTTTTTCGTAGCCATTTACTATTTAATATAAAAAGGGGAGTTGCCATAACAACCACTGCATCATATGACATTTGATAGCTTGGCAAAACAGGGCAAGCTCCTAAATCAACTCCCCAAATTTCATATGAAAGTAAAGACATTTTACTGCTGATTTCAAGGCCAGTTTGCCTAGTGACAAGTAATATGGTGCCATTGCCCCCACTAAGCCTCTGGGCCTGATCCTGCAAACTGGCAACTGTCTTCAAGCTCTGAAGTTGACATTACCCAGCAGTGTGTGAGATTAGATGCTAAAGGAGTATGTTTTCCTAAGTAAAATTAAAAGGAAGGAGCAACTGACACCATTTTTGGGACATTTGTGGCTGACTGGGGAATGCCAAAATAATAAAGAAGTTGAGCTATATTACAGCTTAAATCCTAGCTGCCAACTGTGTGATCAGCACAAAGGAGGGAGATGGGAGTGGGAGAGATGTTTGTGTAAGCTCACGTTTGACTTTGGAGTTGGTCTCTGTGGCAATCTGCTCTGCACGTGCGACGTTGAGGGGACAGGAGTGACATCAGCCTGGAGAGCTGCTTTGGCTCCTCTCTGGCCATGCAGGGGGTGCAGGGGCAGGCATCCCTGCCAGCTTCAGGCTGAGCATCCTCCTAAATGCCTTGGGAGGCAGGAGGTGTCAAATGGTCCTCAAATGGTAGAGGAGCTGTTTGGGTTTCAGCTGGTGTAGCCTGAGGCAGTTTGCCACCATTGGGACCCTACAGCAGTGCTCCTTACAGCCTTTAGGTGCCATCTCCACTGATGCTCTTAAAGAAGGTTGCTATTAGCCACAGAGCTGTTTTTAGCAGACATTTTGCTTCTGGAAAACGTGTATTTTCCAGGCAAAGAGAGTGGTGGGAGAGGGCAGCTCCACAGTGGCCTGTGTTGGGCTGTTGAGCCAATACCCACTTCCTAAACTTAGGATTGTTCATCTAATTTGAGGCTGCTGGTTGGGCATATCTGTTTGAGTTACCTTATGTTCCTTGTTGGTTTGATTTTGGTTTTCATACAGAAAAAGCCCTGTATTTATTAGACTCCTAAATTTGCTGCCATTTCATGTAAGCTGAGCTGTTTCTTGCATAGGCAAACAGACAAGATCACCAAGCTGCAGAGAGAGGCTTTCAGTTCCTAACTCAATGTGCCTCAGTGTTGCTCTCTTTTCCCATTTCCTTACTAAGGTTGTATCCTTGTCCTTTGTCACATTTATACTTCCCCTCTAACCTACACACCACTAACTATTTCCAGTGGCAACACAAGGCAAACAGCAGCTAACCTATTTCACATCACCTGTATTTTGTACTGAAAATAATTGAAAAGTGATTGTTTTAGCATCTTCTTGGAGGCTGAGAGCTCCTCCATCACCTTCTGCCCTGCTCAGTGCTGCAGCTGAATCTCTGCCTGCCCAGCAGCTGCCATGCTCTGTCCCATCAGTTAAAATACTTCTCATTTTTGACACAATTCTTTCAAGTTAATCTTTCCAGTGATGTTCGTCACTGGAGTGGAATTTACATTTGTTTCGGGTATTTTTAGCCAGTGACCAGTTTTCCACAGCAGCCTTGAAAACTATTTAGCCTGAATTGTTGGCATTTTTGGAAGATTTGTAGGGTTTTTGAATGCACAGGGCTTACACCAAGCACGAGGAAGGAGGATGCACGTGCAGACACAGCCTCTATACATCAGCTCTTGTTTTCAAGCCCCTGTTTGAGTATGCAGAGTGGTTGCTGCCTCCTTAAAATGATAGGAGAAATCACCCATGCAGCTGGCACAGGGAAATCAGCCAAAAGAGCACCACAACTTCCTATTTTCATCCCAATCTGATGTGCTAAGCTCTCTGCCAGGTAGCTGAAAGGATTTGTTGTTGTTGTATGAGGATGATGTGGTTTTAAGGGGCTTTGCTTTGCTGGAAGCTGTTCCCCATCCATGGACACTGACTCAGTGGAGTTAACCTCAGGGCTCTGTGCTTCTCACATCTATTAATCACATTTTGTGCTCACTGATGGCTCTTTGCCTTTGATCTGGCACATCTCAAGGGGGTCTCCTTTCAGCATCCCCACACTCAAAGAAATCCAGCACTTTCCAATGGGGACTTACACTGAGACATGTGGGCAAACAGGCTCTTTGGTGCCAGGGGCAGAAATGCCAAGCCTTGTAAATGCAGTGGCTCAATGAAACCATTTAGGGTTTGTTTAAACATCCTGCAGATAGCAAGCTGCTCCCAATGAAGCTCCAGGCAGGTTTGCAGCCACAATTGTTACCTTGAACATCTGTCAGAAGTCATTTCCTTGTGTCTATCAGGCTCCAAAAAGCAATGTGTCGCTCATTTTAGGATTTGTTTGGATGCTTTGAGTTTAAAGAGGTTATACAGAAAAGAAAAATATTTTGAAGGACATCTTTATAGCGCAGTGGATGCTACTTCAGAGGGACACTACAGGCTATTCATCCAGAGCATATTGAAACTTGGGCTCCTAATCCCATATTAAGGTTGTTTTCTTCATCTTGCTGTTGACTTGCTCTGATTCTGGGGACAAGTCACCCATCCTTGCTAGACCTAGGCAGCCAGGGTCAGGCAGTGAGGAGATCTTAGTACACCCCAGCTTCTGCTCCAGACAACCATTATTTATCAGCTTGGCTCAGCTCTTAATTATTGAAAATTAAACCACCCTTCCTTAGGAGTCTCAGCCCTCTGGTGTTATTCATCTTGGCTTTGTTTTACGAGTGGCTGATACATGAAAGCAGAGAAAAGGCTCCAAGCCCCAAACCTGAGCCAGCCCTCTCAGATCTACACCCTGCCCATCAACAGCCACAAAGTGGTTAAGAGGCTTGATGCAAAGCTGATAAAATGCCAAAAATTCCTCATTCACTCTCTTGGGGAAGCAGGGAGAGGGTTGTCTGGAAAATGTCAACAATAAAAATTGCATTTAAGTGGTATATAATGCAGCCAGCTACTGTGGGCAGAGTTACGTGCAGCCAGCCGAAGGGCTTTAAAGAGCACAAGCACCTTATGCTCCCTCCCAGCCCAGCTGGAGCACACAGAGCAGTGCCACCACGAAACAGAAAGGGCTCCTGAACACAAGAGCTGATCATGGAGCAAATGGCTTCTGTTGCTTGATAATTCTCATTTAAAATTGGCTAAATCTGCAATTAGTGTAGACTGATGTTGCTCTGCTGCTTTGTGTCTGTCCATCCATCCATCTGTCCGTCCGTCCATCCATCCGTCCATCCATCATTTCTCTAGTTGATGACACCACCTATTCCAGTCGTCCCCATTCCATCTCCTGCCTGTGTCTCTGCCAGGGATGGATGTGCCCTTTTTAGCTGCTCTGGACACCCAAGAAAGAGAAGTGTCACCTCCTTGTCTCTCGAGCTTGGGGAGGACATACTCAATGAGCCATTTGGGGAGAGGGAAGTAGAGATGGAAAAGGGTTATTCCAAGAGAACCGGAAGACAGCAGTATTTCTTCTTTGCACAGTAAAAGGAATAAAGGCTTTTCTTAAAAGAAATGCCAGTTCTTCAAACCATTTTCTTCTGTAGCATCTGGGCATGTTCCTCCTCCGTGGAGGATCAATGCTGCAGGGCCAGGCTGGGATGGGCAGTCCTGCTCGGATGCCAGCAATCCATGGGATGCCCCCTGCACTGCCCCAGCTCAGGCAGGGCAATCCCTGCTGCCCCTCAGCCCTTCCTCACCTCCCCTAGCCCTCACCATTAAAAAGTGCTTGGCTGGCTCCTGCCTGTCCCTCACAGTGACTCAAGAAGGGGGTAGAAGTTGTGGGGTGGCTGCAAGAGGTGCCCAGACCTAGCCACCCACACTGAGCTGCTCCACAAACAGGAGGGGAAAAAATATAAATCTCTTTTGTAGTTTTCTTGAACCAGCAGATAAAAGAAAAAATATATATTTATTTTTTCCCCTGTGGTTTGTGTGATTTTTTTTTTTTTGCTTCTGCTAAACTGTGTATTTTTGAGCTCAGTAAAGTATTTATTAGGAATCTTTATGGACCAGTCTGCTGGTGAATTATATATATTGTACAGCTTCAGCATGAGCTGGGAAAAAAATTTATGGCTTTTTTTTTTTTTTTCCACCCAGACTGACTCTATCCAATAGCAGGAAGAAAATGAGACTTTACCAGGAAAGCTTTAAGTTCAGCTCTGCTTGCCAGAGCAGCAGATACCTTTTTCTGTCTTGGTTCATATGCATTTATACAATGCAAATTTTTTCCCCCTCTTTGAAAGCAAAGCTAAAGCTGAGCACTACCAGGCTTCTGTGTCCTGCCAGTAGTGTCTCTTTTTTTTTATTTTCCCCTTTTAATTGGATTTCTCACTTTAGCATCAATTGTTTTTCAGATCATTCTTAATTCAATGCACAAATACCAACCCCGACTGCATATTGTCAAGGCAGATGAGAACAACGCCTTCGGCTCCAAGAACACAGCCTTCTGCACCCACGTCTTCCCGGAGACATCCTTTATATCAGTGACCTCCTACCAGAACCACAAGGTAAGACACTTCCCTGGCTCAAGGTGCTCAGGAGCTGTGCCTGGGCTCCTGCAGCTCAGCTGCGAAGTGAGTGTCCAAAGGGCAGCGGCACAGCACTGTGCTTTCATGAGGTTTGCTCCGAGGGAGGGGGAGAGCCTCTTGTGCTGCTATTGTGCAAATGCCTCTTGAAAAGACAAGTTTCCAGCCCAGCATTAAGCAAAGAGGATGCAGCGTGAACGTCGTTGGGTAACAATCACTTGGCAAAGCCTGAGGCTGCAGGCACTAATGAATCGTTCCCAAGCACTCCGATGTCATTCAAAGCAGCAAGCGAGTCTAATAAGGACTAGGAAAGCTTGCTCATAAATCTACACTGAAAAGTCATTAGAGTTGTGTGGATTTAGTGAGATGTATGAGGAATGTAACCATAAAAACACAGCTAAGAGCCTGCTCTGTGGTTAGCAGATGAAGGTGGGAGGGGGGTTTGGGTTTGTTTTGGGGGAAATAGAAAGTACAAAAGGCTTGGTTCTGGGCTTTGGGTACGTGTTGTAGACATCAATAGACTTGTAGGCGTTGATTTTCTCTTCATTTTTGAGCGTGGTGGCAGTGGGAAGCCACCCCTCTGAGGGTTTTACCAGCCCAGGTTGCTAGCAGGATAGACAGCAAGGTGACAGTTAATTGTCACCTCCCCATGACAGGGAAGGAGAGGAGAGGATGCCAGGCAGGGGATGGCAAGGCTCTCCTTTGCCTGTCTTCACCTAAGCTCCTGCTCCCCTGCAGCTTTCCTCTTGGTGGATTTGGACTGCAGAATTTTATCAGGATTAACTGGAGTTTTTAAGTACATAAACAATGATGCAGAGTGAAGTCACATGGCTGGAGCCCTCCTGTCACCCTGAATGTGGAATCTGCCCTGTGTTACTGCAGCAGTTCCTTTCCTACATATCCACAGGAAAATACTACAGGAACAGAAATATATGTGAAATTCTTTCTCCCCAATAATCTGCCCAGACTTTTTCCTCCTAAGCAGGATGCCTGTGTTCCCTTTGATGCTTGAAGCATAGAGTCCTTGCAAGGTTTTGCAATTAGTGAGCCAGTTAAAAGAATCAGAGCAGAAACATAGATGTATGTGTTATGGTAAGGCAGTGGGGGGAAAAAAGGTCCCTATTTAGACACTGAAGTGAATCCAGTTTGAAAAGCTTTAACTGTTGGTATAAAATGACCAGTTGCCCAAATATGGTTAACCAAAAAGGCTCAAAAAGAGCTTATTTAATAACTACTTAAAATGTCTTGCTTGTCAATAGTGCCTTTCAACCCTAAGGTTCCCAACGTGCTTCATAAACTTCACACTTCCACTGTCATTGCCACCCAACCACTGCTGGGACAGAGGCTGGTAGCTGGGTGGCAGCACAGAGTGGACCTGACAGGGATAGGAAACACAGCCCACATGAGCCCTAGGTGTTTAGCCAAAATGCTCTCCTGGGTTAGATGAAGCCAGGAGAAGGTGACCAAGAGGCAGAGAAGCCCTGATTCTGCTGGTGTCAGAGGAAAAGCACAATTGCTAAAGAACAAAATGAAACAAAGGTGTACAAACCTGCTGTTGGGCTGTGGGTTAGGAGGGCTCCATGCTTCTTGTGGTCCATCAGCTGATCGGGAGCTGCCCTGGAAACACTGTGGACTGCAGGAGCAGAAAGGAAAACTCAGGCCGTCCAGGCTAGTTAAATTCACATGTCACCACCTTCCTTCTCCATCACTGATAGCAGCCAGCTGTGTTCTCAGGAGTGTTTTGGTAAGGGATATTTTCAGCATTGCTAAAAGTGTAGCTGTTAGTTACAGCAACGTTCTTACAAATGCAGAAGAATAAGAAGATATGTAAAAACACATAAAATTGTTATGGAACTGAGGGAGAGCCACACCATAAGGAATGGAGACAAGACATCTTTAAATTCATTCTCATTAAATATATTCTCACTTACAAGAGCCCAGAATAAGAACACAAGACCCAAATTTGTTTGCATTCCTATCCTCATTCACAATCAGCAATTTTGTTAGCTTTAAAAGCTGCTTCTGCAAGAGCTAACTTCACAGCTCTGTGCTGAATACAGAGGCACTCTCTCTGCCACCACCTCTTTAGAAGGTTGAACCTCTCTTGGACATTGCATTTCCATCTCATTCTCTCCCTCTTGCTGTGCCGTGGGATGAGAATGTGATAGAGAACCTTGGTGGGTACCTGGCGCTCGGCCTGTGAGAGGCCTGGCTTCGGCCCCACGTTACGGCATCAAAAGAACTGTGGTGGGTTGACCTGGGCCGAGTGCTGCCCATCTAGATCCACCTGAGCTACTTGGATCTTGGCAGCCTGATCTACCTGCTGGTTGTTCTGGTGCTCTTCAGTGGCTTGGCTTTTAGGTACATGGGCATCGACATGATGTACCTTTAGAACCAGTTTCTCCACCCGAGCAGCAATGTCTTGCCATAATTAGATTGTATTGGGTTTGGCTGAGATGGAGTTAATGTCCCCATACAGTTTTCAGAAGCACTGTGCCTCGGGTTGAAGATAACCTGTGATGTTGTGACTGCTGCAAGGCTGCCACAGCACCAAGGCGATGGGGTGGATGAGATCCTGGGAGGGGACACAAGCAAGACAGCTGACCTAAACTGACCAAAGAGCTATTCCATACCATATGACGTCAGCTCAGGGATAAAAGGGGGGGAAGAGGAAGGGGGCGGGAAGAAGACGTCTGCCCCCCAAGCAACCACTACGTGTTCCAGAGCCCTGCTTCCCAGGAAAGGGCCAGGCATCGCCTATTATGGGAAGTAGACACTAAAACTCAATTTTGCTTTGCTTTGCTTCACACGCACAGCCTTGCCTTTCTTTATTTTGCGTATTAAACTGCCTTTACTAAAACCCACGGGCTGTTTCCATCCGTTCTCTCCCCCTTGTTGTGCCGTGGGAGGTGTGGGGTGAGAACATGATAGAGAACCTTGGTGGGTACCTGGCGCTCGGCCCAGGTCAACCCACCACAATTCCCTAGGGTGTCACTTAGGATAGGGCACCTGCACACCTAGAGCCTCAGACCTGTCATGGTACTTAGGGTGCTGATGCTCCCTTCTCAAACACTTTCTGGTTTCATTCTTTTCAAGATAACCCAGCTGAAAATTGAGAACAACCCCTTTGCCAAGGGATTCAGGGGGAGCGATGACAGCGACCTGCGTGTGGCACGGCTGCAAAGGTAGGGCTGAGTGCTGGGAGCAGGGCTGCTCAGCTGCCTGCTCTCCTGCCTGCCTCAAAGAGCTGCTGCTTATACACATGTGTGTGCATGGGTGCACCCTTCAGACCTGTGCCTTGTGCAGAAATAAGTCCTTATAGCTAGGCTTTAATCCTTATTGTGCTGCTGACGTGCTACCATCTCTTTGGAGAAGAAGTTAAAAGGTGGCTATGTCATGAAGGCATCATTTTTTCTTGCCTTTTAATGCAATTTATGCCCTTGAAAAGCTCTTCCTGTAATTCACTGACACAGTTTTGTGTGCTGTTGTGATACTCACCCCCACCCAGCAGCGTGATGAGTCTGATGAGTTCATTGTGTTTGGCAAAGGGTATTGAAGTCCTGGGATGGAGATGCTCTAGAAAAGCCAAACTAATATTTCAGCTCTCAGTTCATGTGAATGACTGTCTAACTGGTAATACTTTTTCTCACCTCCTTCAGCAAAGAATATCCAGTGATTTCCAAAAGCATCATGAGGCAGAGGTTGGTGTCCAGCCATGGCCAGCTTTCAACAAAGCCAGATGTGAACTCACTTCATGGGAATCACCAGACCCTTCAACATTATCAGTATGAGAATGGTGCTCACATGCAATTTGCAGCTTCAGATACTCAAGATCTGCCACTCAACACCTTCACAGCACAGAGAGATTCAGGGCTCTTCTATCATTGCCTAAAGAGAAGAGGTAACTTGAATTTACAGCTAGAAAAAATATTACAGCAAATAAACCTAAGAGCCTGAAGTACTGGAAGCTTACTGCTAATTCCAGTTCAGTTTGGATTGGTCTCTTAGGCCTTGATCTTCAAAGTGTTTTGGAGGGTCAGGGCCCAAGAGCTGGGGTTTTGGGGCAGTTATTAGTGGTTTTGTCCCATAGAAGCAGACTCTGAGTCAGAACCAAAAGAAATAATCCAACTGTATAAAGCAAAAGGCACAAAGCTCTGCTGAAAAAATCATCCATTGTTAGAATCAACTGAATGAACAATAGTTTGGAGGAGGTCTTATCTATCCTAAGATGTTCTGACACTGCCATTAGTGGTAATACAGTTACACACATTCAGCACTTTTCCAGGATGAAGCCATCAGCAATTCTCTTGCTCTCTGCAGGTTAGTGGGACTGTGGTAGCTGGGTGTAAGCATCTCTTTCTTCTTATCCACCAGTGCTCAGCTTTAAGTGAGCTGCAACTCCATTCTCTTCCTTTTAATCCAGCATCAAATGAGATCATAGCGTGTCTTAAGTTAAATGGAAAAGTTCTGCAGAGCAAAAAAAAAGAATGCCATTTGCATGTCTCATTGGCCACTAATTTATTGAAGCTGTGAGAACACTCTGATCATGGGCAAACAAGGAATCTAACAGCAGCAGTAATGAGGACTGCAAGGCAAATGTGTAACTGTAGCAGATGTTTTAATCTACAGATGTATTCACTAATTCATCCCAAGAATATTCCTAAACAACTAACAGAAAGCTGGTGGTGAACACAGCCAGGGTCACCAGGATCTGGAGGAGAGGGGTTACAGCTTCTCAGTGTAAAGCTGGGGGAAGGACTGATGACTGGGAAAGGGCTCCTTTATCTGGGAATATTTCTGCAGCTTCTGACATGAATATCTGGGCAATGTATAGTCATTTTTGTCATGACAGGAAGGCAGGCTGCGATAAGACCCTTTAAGGGACTTCTTGAATTTGTCAGGAGTAACACTGCAGGAGTGGCAGGGACCTTTGTTATCTGGATGAAGGTGAAGTAATCTCTGATGTGAGAATAGTAGCCCAAGTCACCCACTTAGCCTGATAAATGTCACCCGAATGCTTTGAGGCTGAGGGGATTAGCCTGACACTTGCAACACAATGTCTTTGTGATGTTGTACATTGTTTTTCCAAACTAAAACGGTTTAACTGGATCAATTTGAAAAAGAGCACCAGTTGTTTAGTGAAACCATCACAGATTCCATGCTCAGCTTCTAAAGGGACTCCATACACCCACCCCAGGCTCTTAGCAGATCCCTGTTCAACACCATCCCTCTGGGAGCTGCTCCTGAGCATGCATGTCTTTGTGTTTGCAGAGAGTGCTCGGCACCTGGACCTGCCCTGCAAGCGCTCCTACCTGGAAGCCTCCTCTTCTGTTGGAGACGATCACTACTTCCGTTCCCCACCTCCGTACGAGCAGCAGATGCTCAGCCCTTCCTACTGCAGTGAGGTGGCTCCGAGGGAAGCGTGCATGTACT
Organism: Bucco capensis; assembly: GCA_013396975.1. Classification (NCBI taxonomy): domain Eukaryota; kingdom Metazoa; phylum Chordata; class Aves; order Piciformes; family Bucconidae; genus Bucco; species Bucco capensis. The sequence continues at coordinate 67,571 of VWZO01005326.1, read as the reverse complement.
CTAGTTCTGGGCCCGAAATCGCTGGCGTCTCAACGGTCGATGACTTGCCTCCTCCACCTCCCCCCTTGAGCTGCAATATGTGGACTTCTGTCGCACCTTATACCAGCTACAGCGTTCAGACAATGGAAACTGTCCCTTACCAGCCTTTCCCTGCTCATTTTACTGCCACCACCATGATGCCACGGCTCCCAGCCATCACGGGTCAAGGCTCACAGCCACCAGGTAACAGCCACTTCAGTGTCTACAACCAGCTGTCCCAGTCTCAGGTCCGGGAGCGCGTTCCTCCTTCATCTTTCCCGAGGGAAAGGGTGCACCCCTCTGTGTGTGAGAGGAAACCTCCCTCTCCTCACCTCAACGCGGCCAATGAGTTCCTGTACTCACAAAGCTTCTCCTTGTCGAGGGAATCGTCGCTGCAGTATCATTCAGGGCTAGGGACTGTGGAGAACTGGACTGATGGGTGACTCCGATGGCAGAGTGATGCCACAGCCAACGGTACTGCTCCAGGACAGTGTTCAATCAGTGTTGATACCTGTGGGTAACTTGCACTTCGGTGAGATAAACGTGCATTTCCAGAGGGATTGGTGGGGGTGAAGAGCTTGTATCTTCAGGCACACAGAGAATTCCATCTCCTGTCTCAGTGGGCTGAATTCATCAGGCTCTTCCTGACTCCTGAATAAATGAATTCTGGCATCTTTGTTACTGGTCCAGTAGAAACCACCTTCATGACTACCAAGTGAAGTAGCTAGGCATTTTCTTTTGCTTGTAACATTAAACATCCATCAGCAAATTTGGGCTATTTAGGAAAAAGATGAGCTTCACTTTTATGGTCCTTGGTTTACCAAGTCACAGCATCCCAAAACTCAAAGGAAAAAGCGATTTGTTTAGTTGCATAGTTCCAGGACTGCTGTAGCAGCACTTCTTTAGCTCTTCTCTCTATCTGTAGCAATTCCTTCTTCCTCTGGAAGTGCTGGAGCCGTAGGGGTGCAGGGGCTGGTGGGAGGCTCAGCTCAGGGGTCAGGGAGCTGCGGTGCTGCCCCACTAGGTCCCCAGTGCGGGGCAGGGTTCGTGCCGTGGCACGGAGAGGAGAAGGCTCTGATGCACAAATGTCTCTTCTTCCTCCCACACCACCATCCTTCGTGGCTGTGGGAAATGCAGAAGTGAAGCATTACTGCCCGAGGCCAAATGGCAAATGAATTGCAGCATTAGGAACAGACCCAGTGTCTTCAGCCTCCCATCCCTTGACTGAATCACACTTGCTTATTGCAATATATTTATGAAGTTTAAGCTTAAAAGTTGCTAATCCTTTCCAGAAACAGTTTCTGTATGCTGGTCCTTGAGTTCTTTCCTCTTCAGCTGAAATGTGCCTTTTCTGCTGTTGTTTTGTTTTGTTTTTTCTTTTGCAGCTAAGTCAGGAAGAATTGTTTTCAGCATGAAGGAGGCAGAGAGGAATATTTTCTTAACTGGGGGGGTGGGAAGAGTTCCCATCACCTGTCAGGCTTTACAGTGTACAAATAGGTGTAGATCAGGTAAAAATCTGTAACCAGTGTATACATTGCTACTCTTGTTTACTGTGGAAGTATCTTGAACTGGCTCCTGCAGCATTGGCTTTGCCTACCAGAGCATCCCTACGAGGTAAGGAGGGAATTGGTCACTCAGCCACAGTGTGGAATGGCCTCACAGGGGAAAGCAAGCTGTGCTCTTCCTGGAACAAAACTCCCATTGCCTTCACCCCCCCCCAAAAAAAAGCTTCTGAGCTGGGATCAGTCCTCCTCTGCTCTGCAGTGTGTCCATCCTGCTGAGCTCCCAGGCGATGCTGTCCTGAGGTGATGCTGGGACTTTGGGTCCACTGAAGAGCTCCAGATTTCAGCTTTAGTCATGCACAGAGAGGTTTCTGTCCCTGCCCTGCTTCCCAAATGGGCAGAGGAAAAAAGCTGAAATACAAATTTGGAAGTTGAGAGGTATTTGGGCATTTTGGTGAGTCCATTCCAAAGAAGAGAGGCTGATGGATGAGGGTGGCTGCTTGCAGTGACACAACCTGCAGGCCACTAAAGTGGAAGTCATGTTTCAAGCAGGACAATCTCATAGACCCATCCAGCACACTACATGTGTGAGACCAGTGTGGATTTTATAATCAGATCTTGAAAATCACTACAATTTTTTGCATGCTGAATAGCTATTTATATACATATATATATTATATATATATAAAAATATATATATATATCACAAATGCAGGCCACGTGTCCAATTCAGCTTTGCTTTCTATGAATGAAATACTTAATAAAAATGAATGTTGCAAGGTTGTTTTTTTTTATTTTTTTTGGAAAGACATCTATTTAAGATTTTGTTTTTTTAATTACACACCTTTGATGTAAAAACTAAGAATTGGTTAGATAAAAAAAAACATATATGCTACAGATAAATCTTTATTAGAAACCACAGTAGCTACAGGTGGTATGGAACTTTTTCAATGTTTGTTACATAGCATGGACATTTTATTTTACATATCAGAACATAAAGTCATTTTACTACTACAAGCTGTCTCTGGGTGCCTTTCAATAATCAGTATAAAAGCATTCAGTGGTGAATGTTGTCTCTCTTCTGTCCCCTACTGCCTGATGATACCAATCTCAGAGTTTCCCAGTGTGCACACTTGAACCTTTATTTTTACCATCTCATACCTACACTGTCAAATTTCAACTACTCACAGCAAGACTAAGGGGATTTGGGTTTTGTGTTTTTATTAGTGGGACACATGAATTGATCTAAATAGAGCAAGCACTACTAGGCTAAGTTAAAAGTAGCCATTGGCCTGATACCAAGCTGCTCTTCTTGTGCTTATGTGCAGATCAGTTACAGTGAAGAATTAAAGGTTGGAGGCAAAGGGAGAGGTCTGAGGGTGTCACCAACTATTCTTTGAAATGCTCACTTCATTTCTCATAGTGACACTGAATCAACACTAAATGAGACAAATGCTGCCACTATAACCTAAAAAATTAATGGGGTCAACAGCCTAGCACCTAAATGACAAGCTAGACTGGATCTTTTGCCTGTTTTACAGATATGACTAATAGAATAACAATGTCATTTTGCATGAATAATCATTGCTCCTATTTGTAATCATTTTTCGTATGCTTTCTGCTTATCAATCCAATATTTACTGTTTGAAAAGTAGCTTCTATAAGAATTGCAGGAGCTTTCACTTAATGCAGGGGATGTAGAGGAGACTTGAACTAATCCAAGTTTTAATTTGGGAGCCTTTGTAAAGGGCACAGCCAAGCCTCAAGCCCAAACCAGCCACTGGAGCTGAGCAAATACCTTGAGCAAGCCTCTGCAAATAACAGGCTTTTAGTTATAAACCCAGGACATGAGATTTGTGTGTGTACTGGACCTGATTGTAAAAGGCTGAGTTAGCACATAAATGTGCAAAATTTGTCTATATGCTAATCTGGTCATCTGGGCTCCTTTTATAGTCAACGAAGAGAGATCAGACATTTAGATTAGAAGGGGATGAATCATTCTCTAGCAATGATCTTTTTCCACTCAGAGAGGAATCCAGCTCAGTCACTCAGCCTACATTTCCCATTTCTCAAGAGCTAAAGTTGGTGGGATCCCACTTTTATGTGACATTTATAAGAGCATTTAGATAGCAGTCAGCTTACAAACCACATTCGACCTGAGCACAGGTCTACAGCTAGCACAGCCCTGAAGCACACTCTGCTCCTCTTAATTTAGGGAATGGAAATGTGCTGTTCTTTTGGAGGTTAGTTGGGGTTTGTTGTTCATTTTAATTGCAAAATTGCTAACCTGCTTATGTATCCAATCCCAAGACTGAGCTCATGGGCAAGGCGAGAGGCATTGCCCTGGCCAGATGAGGCACCCAAGTTCCACTTCATTTCTTCTGCATCTCACATCTGGGTAGGTTTGGCAGTTGCTGAGTGTCCCACTCCCCATCAAGCAGCATTCCCAGTGATGCCTGCCTGGCAGCATGCTGCCCAGCTCAGGGCTTCCACCAACTGAGAGCCCAGCAACATCCAAGTATCCTTGAGGAGTTGTTTTTCAAACCAGAACCACTAAGCTGTGGACATCATTAAAAAACCAAAATCCCAACAACCTGCACAGCATTAAAATAGATCAAGTCTACTTACTGTGTCTGAGTTTGATTTATTGCAGTTTAAAGAGCTTTTTACTCCTCAAGAATGTGGTGAGCTTCATGTGTGTGGAGGCTCCCTGAGCTCCAGCACTGCTCAGCTGGCTCCTTGCATCCCAGCAGGGACTGGCAACCCCAGGGCACAAAACCTTAGCTTCATTTCAAATCAGATGAAGGCAAAGATGGGCAAGAGAGGAAAATGTGGATAAACACAAGGTCTGTTTTCTATTGATGGATTCTAGTCTCTCCTAAAAGGTATGGGGAAGGTTTTTTTTTTAATGCTGTTTTTCTTTAAGGTAGATGTCCAAATTTCATCTTGGCAGAAGCAAGTTTAGTTCCAGTGAGTCCAACAGCACTTGATGCCAGCACTGAGTTTGGACTTGACTCTAAATAGAACAAATATTTGTATCAGCTTGCTGACTATGTGAGTAATAGGAATATTTGCCAAAATTTCAACAAGCTAAACTTAAGCCATGCCAAAAGCCCCACCATTCAATTTGGTATCATTGGCAGCTCCCAGGCTCAAGAGAGGCCTAAGTCTGGAAGAGCTGGGGCTGTTTTTGGCAAACACTGATTTTTTTTCTCTCTCTCCACATTTTGGAAAATTCGTGCCTCTGTGTATTAATTTATGATGTCATTAAATAATTCCTTTTGCAGCTTGTAGAGAAAGAATGTTTCTTTTGAAGATGAGAAGTCCCCTGAGGATGGTTATAGTGAAAAATTCCAGCAGGAGGGAAATAAACCCTCCTCTCTCCTTGGCTACTTAGGTTCCTGCAGCAGTGTTGGAACAGCAAAAGAATTTACAGTATTTTAATTGAAGGACCTGCTCCAAGGAAGTGCCATGCTGTCAGTTGTGACAACAGCCAGCCTAAATTCAATGTGATTTCAGGGGGTTTATTGCTCTGATAGTAGGCTGGAAGAGAATCATCAGTCTGTGACTTGCTGATGGAGAGAATAAGCTTTTGAACTGATTTCCTTTCCACAAATTATAGGATCAATAATAAAAATGAAAGGAAAGGAAATATTGGGAAGGGTACAACAAAAGCAAAAAGCCTTGTCCAACAGGAACTGTATTTTAGTATGAAAACACTGTCATGAGAGAAGCTGCTCTGGTTTTCAAAGCCACCACAGGCATTGGCACTCGGATGGCAGCTTCATGCTAGGCTTCCCAGCCCCTGCAGGCACCATGCTGCACAGCACACACTGCTCTGGGTTGCATTTCAGCTCAAGGGAAGCTGAAATTAAACTTGGCAAGGGCTGCTCAATCCTGCTAAGAAACTGCTTGGGTTATGGGCAAGGGAAATCAATAGCCTTGGAGCTTTGTGCCATGCTGCTGGGTGGTTCTGGCTGCCACGTGAGCCTCCAGAGCTCCAGACCAACAGTCCAGTCAAGAGCAGCAAACATACCTGTCTGACTGCTTCTCAGAATGACTTGCCAAACATGCTGGTGGATTTGCACAGGGTGAGCAGCAAGGTGCCTCCAGGATGGAAATTGCACTCCTGAGCCTGAGTCCCTCTTTGGAATTGGGTCCTGTGTGAAGGAGAGAAAAAAAGGATATTAATTAGTGCAAAGTGCTGATTATGATAAATCAACTAAAATCAGGATAAATTTGAGTTCTGTTAATTAGACACTTACTGAACAAAAGAAAAGCAAACAGGAGGAATAACTCCAGCAGCTCAACAGGCTCTTGTTCCACAGAAAAACCTCTGAGAGATGAGAGGTTTGAATGCACAGTCTGCAAATGCCAGCACCTTTCATCGAGTTGTTTCTGTTGTTGTTTTCCTTCATTTGCAGCAAATCCTCATTTTTGGCTTGCAGCCAGAGGCTGTTCTGGGTTGGGTGACTGTTTTCAGTGGGGTTGTATTTTCAAACTGGAGGAAATTGGGTTGGTTTTTAAGAGAAAGAGAATTCAGTGGAATGTCACCAAATAACTGTAACAATTCTGAAAGACATTTGACAAATGGAGCTTCTAGTTGGGAGGTTGACACTGATAGCAGGAAACTGGGCCAAATTTGTGTACTAAGCCTTGGAGAGTGCCAGCAGGGATGGATGCATCCTTTGACAAGTTCCTAGAGAACAACATGTGCAGAGAACAATATGTGCAAAGCTACTCTTGCTCCTTCAGAGCCTCTAGCTTACATAAGGCAGACAGCAATGTCTGCTGCACTTCAGCCTTCAGCAGAGATGAAAAGAAGACTATTTTCATATTTTTGTGCTAAAATCATAAAGCTGAGTCCTATTTCTGTTGAAGTCAGTAGGAAAACTTTACTAGGCTTGAGTACAGCAAGAGCAGCACTCTGATCTTCTTTTCAACACACCCTTGGCTGCCTGGGGTGCTTCAGGTATGAGGCACAGAGTATTGGAGCTGATGGATGACACAGCCCCAGGCTGCAAGTGAGAGTTTACTCATCTGAGCAGCTACTGAGAGAATACTAACATTTTGCATTGTGTTGTATTCAACATCAGCTCTGAAGCTAACACACAAACGGATAGCTCAGTACATCAGAAGAATCAGACTCAGAGCACTGATTATCCTCACTAAATCCAAGCACTCCTTTTAGCCTGAAACTTTAGAGTGGATTGCCCTGGACATGAGGAATCAATCATGAGACATCCTGGAAAGGTGATGAACTCACTTTGTGCATCAGAAGTAATATGAAACAGTCAGCATGCAATGGATACCTAGACTGAAAGCAAAGGTGATGGCTACTAAGCAGCTACATGAAGGACAAAAATGGAAGGAGGGATAGGTCACCAATTCAATTCAGAGTAAAAAAGAAAAGTAGCCACAATGTCTTACCTGATTAGACATCTTTGGGTAAGGATTTGGTCTAAGACTTACTTATGAGAACACCAAGGCTGCCCCAAAGGAGAAAAATACCAAGTAAAAATACTGTTTTAAATGAATCTATGATCTTCCTTCTCATCTTTCTAAGACACAACCAGTTCAAAGCTTAGATAGCTTTTCCCTCTCCCTCACCCTTTCCCTCCCACCATTTATCATTATGAAGCCAAGCAGACAGGCTAGAGGCAGGAAAAACTTCCAGTGGGATTTCTGCCCAGTATCAGAGAGAAGAACTAGATTTACACTCAGGGTTAGAGCAGAGCATGTGTGTGTTACACAAAGAGCCCCACCATGGGCAGCTTGGCTACATTTCCTCAGCAGTAATGGGTAAGGACAAAGGAGTTTTAACTCTTTGTATAAACCTTGCCCAAGCACTTCAAGGCTGGAAGGTGTCAGAGGAAGCAGCTTGGCAAAGCAAGAGGCAAATCTCACACTTCAACACATCGAGGATATTCAGAGCAAGGCAAGTGAGAGCTGGAACACCAATGTCTGGATGGATCCCCTGCTCATCCTCCCTGGAGTGACAGAGAAACTCTGGAGCAGCAGAGACATTAAAGCAAGAACCTAGAAACACAAACACCCCTGAAGCTCTGAGAACCTGAGGGACATGAGAACTGAGCCTGCACATCCCATGCTGAAGAACTCAGTCTGGATAAGCCAGCCATGCTCTCTCTTCACAGCCTGAAAAACAGAGCACTGAAAATGTGCAAAAATAGCAGAAAAGTCACTTCTATCCTATTTAAGACAGACTAAACATCCCCTCCCTCCTGGCATCTCTTATTACTACTTTGGTTAGGTTTCAGTTTTACAGGTATATGGGCCAATCCTGATCATCACATTGATGCTAATAAAAAAATTCCTATTAATTCCAAAATGACAGGGTAGCCTCCTCCCACAGATATTGTATGACCCTTTCCTGATAGGCTAATATAGTAATAATTCCTTACTTGGCTCCAACACTCTGCTCAGATGTTTCCTTGGAAATATTTTGTTTCTTTCTGGTGTTTCTTAGTGCAGTTTGAGATTCTTTGTGTGGCAATGGTTCCTTGAATTGGTTTTCCACAGCTAAGCTTCTTTTGTGTCCTTCCCAGTTTTTCCTTGCAGAGATACTGAAGTGCACCATTCCAATGAATCATGTTTTCTTCTAATAAAATATTATCTGAGTTCAATGCCAAAGGCCAGATTTCTATAAAAGAGAGTTAGAAGAAGCAATAAGTAGAGCAAAAATGAATTTTTTGTTGTTGTGTGGGGTTTTTTTTCCTTCCTCAGTTTTTGGGAATAAGAGACTCCTTAAAAGACCAGTTACATTAGAGGAACTGAGCAACTCATTGCACACATAATATTTAATTTCTTTTAACTATAGTATTTAATATCTTTTAACTATAGTCTCTAATATCTTTTAACTATAGTCTCTAATATCTTTTAAATATAGTCTCTAATATCTTTTAACTATAGTATTTAATATCTTTTAACTATAGTATTTAATATCTTTTAAATATAGTATTTAATATCTTTTAAATATAGTCTCTAATATCTTTTAACTATAGTATTTAATATCTTTTAACTATAGTATTTAATATCTTTTAACTATAGTATTTAATCTCTTTTTTAGTCTCATTTAGGAGCTACCTTTTCTGCTGGAGTGCATTAGCTAAGTAGGTTTGGTAGTGCTGCCTTCTGGGCAGGGCCATCAAGAGCTAGTTCAGTTCTTGGGTCAACAAAATATCTGCCCTCTTATTCCTGTGACCTTTCCCACCCCAGTTCCTAAAGCATAGTGACAGGTAGCCCAGCAGCAGCTGCCAAGGGTCAGAGGAGAGGGGAAGGAGCAAGGGGCCCTGGGGTAAAACAACTTTTCCTGAGCCCTCCAGGCCTAAGGGAAATGGCTTTGGTTATTCCTCTCACCCTGCCAGCTCCTCTCTTGGAGAGAAGGTGAGCAGCACCCAGGAAAAGTGTTTGACCAAATGCTCAGCACAGCAGAGCAAAGCTGAGCCAGGCTTCCTGGCAGCATGCATGGAGAGCTTGGAGTGTTAGTTCCTGGCTCTGAACAACCATTACCCAAAGACCTTCAAGAGAAGAAGAAGAAAAGTCAGTAGAGAGTCCAGTAAGGCTTCAGCTTATCAAAGTCTCCCTGCCTTATCCACAGCAACACAAAGAAGAGCTGTGCTGTGAGGCCAGCAGCCAGCCAGCCAACCTCTGCTCTGCTGACTTGGCTGGCTGCAGGGAGCTTGGGCTGTCTCACCACCTACATGGGCAAGAGCTTCAGGGCATCAGCAATGTCTTTCAGGTGTTGCTGCAATGCCCTCACCCAGGAGATTCCCAAAATAAAGTGATAACAATGGCTGTCCACACATTTCATTTCATAGGCTACATTCCTTCTTGTAACAGTCCTGAAAATCACTAAAATCTACATGAAATAGAAGCTGCTCTTCTACTTACTGCTAATAACAGCCAGCCATGCTGCCCTTGATAGCCACACAGAAAAACATTCACCCAAGACTTTAAACTGCTGAAATACTACACTATAAAGGAGGCTTCTTGGAGATGTTACCTAAATTAGTCTTGTTCAAATATGCCTTTGTGATATTTGAGCATAAGAATAAAAGTTAAAGAGTGCTTTTGCCTTTCCATCAGCAACTGCTCTGCTCTGTTTTGCTAGTCCCACTCAATAGTGGCAGCATGGTGTCTGATTTCAGAGACACACAGACACTTTGCTACCATAGCTCTCCTTATTAAACAGTATATTTTAATTGTCACCACCTTTCTCATATAGACCTGGGCCAAATCTATCCTTATTGGCTTCCACTGAGCTAACCCAAGGGATGAATTTGGCTCAATCTATATAAAAATACAGCAAATCGAGTCATAAAAAAGAAATGTTTGGGTTTCTTTTTTTTTTTATAGCAGTCAGTGCTTTTTTGCCATCAGAACACACATGCCTGGCCAGTAAAATCCCATGATAAAGGACTGAAGTGTTTAAGACTTCATAGGCAGAATAGCCCATGGTGTTTAACTACAATAGCAAAAGATGCCATGTTATAAAAGCATTGCTTACCTGGAGAAGGGATCCATGCTCTCCAATGAAGCTTAATTACCCAAGACATGCTGAGCTTTTCCCTCCTGGCAATAACCTCTAACACCAATAACTCTGCTCTTTCTTTTGACATCTGAATAGCTGAATATTGCTAATTTTTTGTCCTAATTCCCTTCTCTGGATTATAGCTTTCCAGTGTTTTACTTCCAAGGAAAGTTTTGAACATTATATGAGCTTCATTTCTGGGACATTCCTCTTGCTTTCTTCCACTTTTCCCCTTGGAATTTTGCTCTCTCCCAGTCCAGCTCTGGCACTCCTGCTCTCCCATCTCTTGATGCTTTCCCAGCATACTTGGCTCCAGATGTAGATTTATGCATTTTCCCTCTTGTGAGCCTTTCCTGCTCCCCTAGAAAAGGCTTCAGCTTCATCTCAGGCCCAGAAGCTCCACATTTCTGTAACATGAACTTACTTGAGACATTAAAGAAAATGTCTTGCCTGGCTGTAAGTCCCAAACACTCCTGACTTTTCCAGCTCTCACACACACAAACACACAAATCCACACACAGGGGCACAAAGCAGCAACTCTGCAATGGACAAGGGAACTTCTAGGGAATCCTTCTAGTACTTGTGCAAAACCTCATTCAAGTGATATTATTTTGGGGAACCTGAGTTTTCATTATTTATTAAGTTCTGTTAGATTTATAGCTCAGACTTGGGCTGAATTTTTATTAATACATGAGGAGAAGATTCAATTTTTATATAGGAAAATCATGCCTTTTTGGTTTTTTGGAGGTGGGGAGGAAACCTCTCCTGTGGAAAATGATCTGATCTTGAGGCATGATTTAGAATCATCACCTGCACTATCCTCCTCATCCTCACGCCTGCATCCTCAGCTTTTTGATGAAGCCAATTTCCTGAGTGCATGTGAGAGCCTGTGGCTGCAGCCTGGAACAATCCTACCTCAGTGCTTCCCTTCTGTTGTTGATCCTTTCATTTCCTCCAGCAGACTCCTGCAGGGGGACTTAGTTGGAAGTTTTATGCTACTTCTTTTGGGCTAATCATTTACAACTGACTTGAAATAAATAAATAAATAAATACATTAAACCTCACTGACTTATTGCTACTGCTAGATGGAAGAAGGACTAATTGGGATGGACTTCTTAGCCAAATGGCAACATAGGTTTAACTGTAATTCCCAGGAACTAAAAAAGCCTGCCCAAAGCTTTATAACCAGACCAGTTATTCAGAATCTTATTCCAAAATTAAGGTTTCAACCCATAAAGGACCTCTGCAGTGCAAATTTTCACACCTGGAGAAAGCAGCCTAGCAGAAAAGCATATAAAACTAATTAATAGATGAAATGCCAGGCTCAAGAGAAAGTGCTGTTCTGATGGTTCTGCAAGTTACACACAGGGCTCTTATCAGGGGACACAGTTCTATGTGCTAAAACCAGAATATGGAAGAGGATCTGAAATTAGAGAGCTGAAAGATAGATGCATGCTGGATTAGAAGGTAAAAAAAATACGTCTTAGGGGCTAACTGGTGGCTAATGACAAAACAGGAAACAAGAGGAACTACAGAAGGGATATACATTAATTTCTTCAAGATTATTGATGTTAGTACTCAGTAAAAAGGAGATCAAACCAGTCATTTTATTATAGAAGAAAAACAATATTCCTTTAACACTACTTCTGTAGCAAAATCTATTAATTTCCAGCTTAAAGTTGAGAAGCTGATGCTCCTCTTTCAGACCACAACCTATTATTTTATCCTGTTCATTATGCTATCACAGCTGTCTAGCCTTCCAAACCCATTTTTTGGAAAGAGTGTAGCTTTTTTGAGCTGTACTAATGAAGAATAATGATGAGTGAACCAGGCTGAAATATACAGACACGAATACTCAACTCTAATAGATATTTTTGCATATCTTATAGGTGATATGCTTGAAGAATTTATTACACGGAAGGATAAATCTATACAACAGTTTGATACATTTTATACACCAGCTACCACTACAAACTATTCTTAAATCTTAAAATCAAGACAAATACATCACTTGAAGTGAAAGCAACATCACAGCATGTTTTCAAGAGCAGAAATGGGCTCTGCTGCTCTTTGTGGCTGCATCTGCTAAGCTGGCTCAGCCTCACTGCCAGTCACTCAACCATTGCACACACACTCATGATACAAACCTGAGTTTGGATTAAAAAAAAAGAAATCATTCTGGCATATTACATCAGCTGTGGTGCAAAATACTTGAGAAAAGAGGAGATAGAAAAGCTGAAATGATCCTTTATAGGAGTGGTTAGGTATGGCAGAGAGCACAAACTCTTCAAGCAGCAGCCAATTTATACGCTGCTAATTCCTTCCTTAGACGATCAGACTTGGACTGCTCTGAGTTCAGCAGGAAAATCTCTGCATGGACATCAACACTGCTCTCAAGCATAAGATCCTAATTATTTGAAAGGCATTTGTTTTCATAGCTCTCTCTTTTTTTTTTATGTGTCCAACTCGATGGCATTTTAATGCCTTATTAAATGGTTGTTTGCAAGCAGCCTGTGTGCTCAGTCTGTGTGCTCGTCGCTGTGCTTGCTGCTGCAGCATTTCACCTTCCAGCATGGCCAAAAAAGTATTGTCCAGATTCCCTAGAAAAGTTTTGGGTATTTCCTAAGACAAAGAGAGTGAGGGTTTGTTGGTTTTGTTTCTTTTACATCCTCTAAAATGACATTGATATGCTAAGATGTAAAAAAAGCAAGGTGAAGGTTTGTGTCCCTTAGCTTGGGGCCAACTTTATATGGCTTCTTTTTAATTAGATAAACAAATCTTTTCATTCCTCTTAAAATCAGTTTAAATCTCAGCAATACAAAACATACAAGCATGTTTTTAGCCCATGTGGGGGTCTCTAAATGCATAAGAAATACCAAAAGATGAACCAATTCAACACCAACTTGAAATAAAACTGAATGTTGAGACTTTTTTTATCAATAAAACTGAATTTTTGGGGAAAACTTTCTACCAAATGACTTGGAAGTGTGTGTGTGAGAGAAAAGTTCAAAGATGAAAAGGAAAGTAGAGTTAAAAATGAGACATTTACCAGCATTCTGACAATAGTCCCAGTAAAAGAATTCTTGCTGAAGCCTGGCTTTGTTGAAGTCAAATGGCAGAACCCCCACTGACTTGTGTGGGGCCACAATCTGGAAGCAGGGAGCTCTTTCCCACTGCTCCCACTTGCACTGAAAAACAGATTTATCAACAAAAGTCCTTTACTTATCTCTCTTATTGGTCCTGATGAACATGTAGTAAGGATCAGCAAAAAATCTTTTAAGATAGAGTGTAATCCAAATTGCCTGTTTCCAGTTCTTGAGGGTTTTGTAGCTGTAAGCAATAATGAACAGAGGATGGAAGCAGCCAGACCTACAAAAGAAATAGTATTTATAAAGTACTGTACTTAGGGGGAAAAGTTTGCCTTTGTACATAAAGAGCTCTATTCATTAAAAGGAGTTTTTACAAATGTGGTTATTTCAAATAGTCCAAAAGTGTGAAATGCACTTAAAATGAGTAAAATTTGTGGCTTTTTCTACGGGTTAAATATGTGCCATACTAATAAAGCTCTCCTCACACCTCTTCCTAACTCAGAGTCTTTGGCCTTATTCTGCAAGATGTTTTGAATTGAGGGAGCTCAGCACTTTGCTGCCATGGACCACTAGCCATTCAAGTCCCAACTCTTCATGGACTTTAGAAAGGATCCAGAAGAAATCATCTCCATCTGCCATTCAGCGTGGCACACATCACAGTGTCCTGCACTGAGCCCACGAGTGAGCTCCATGTGCTTACATGGATCCTCACAATCCTACAGCAAGGATCCCACTGGAGGACAGAGCAGTGCCAACTCATTCAACAGAGGCTTTGCAAAGTGCTGAGAAATCTTCACACAACTGATTTTTCTCAGTCTCTGATACCTCCTACTGCTTGAAGAAAACTTCAAAGAGCTTTAAAACAAAACCAAGTGTTAAAAATCAGATTATTCCTAAGTAGCCACTTCCCTAGCTTTTGTCCTTTCAGTTTTAAACTGCTGTGATGTCCAAACGTTGAGATAATCTGTGCTGAACATAAATGTGTTTAAATCCATGCATTTATGCCCCAGAAACCATCAGGTATTTCATAGATAGGTAGGTAGAAGAACACATATGTTTCAGCCACAAGATATTGCACCAATCCTTCACTAAGGGACAGAGTGTCTCTGCTGAATTTCATAGCAGCATACCTCCTTCAACACTAACAAATTAATTACATTTAATTTATTGCAGCATATTTCTGTCAGGAGAAACTAATGGATGACAGAGCCATGTGTTTCTTCAACACAATTATGCCTGTTCACTAAAGAGAGCTCCCTAATTCTGCACACAGCAGGAGAGGACATCCCCCACTGCTCCAACTCCCTGTCCTGAAGGCACACAGACTTTCAGGAGAGTTGTTCTGACTCCTGGGCTTTTGGGCTCCTATCAGGGTTTCTCCAGGTGACTTGTTTCTCATTTTGTGGGATAGGGCAGTGTTGGCAATGAGGCTCCAGTGCTATTCTCTAGCTAACCCTGTGCTCAAGCCTGCTTCACAGCACAGAAGCTCCACATTCCTCTGCCATCAGGAGGCAATGTGCCCTTCAGAGTCCTGGCAGCCTGCTGAGGATGCTTCCAACCCATATATCCTCCTCCAGAGTCCAGGCAGTGAAAAGGTTCTCTAGCTTTAACCACTGTCAGATGTTCTCTGAGCAGAATATTAATTTCTCTCCTGAGAACATCAACTTTTTGTTGTAATAAGCCACCATCCTCTCAAGTCCTTTGATTCCCTCTGTCAATCCTGCCTCCAGACCATAAGCACTAGCATCTGTGTTCAGCCTGAAAGGTGTTTGTAACATGGAGAAGCTGAAGTGGCAGCAGTTAGAAGAGCTTCTTCTGAAGGCTGAAACTGTTCAATCACACTATGCTAGCCCCTGAAAGGGCTTCCTTACAACCAAACCCACACAGGGGTTTTACAACATCAACAAAGCCACAAATAAAGAGCCTGAAATAGTAGTAGCAGTAATCCTTAAAATAAGCCAGAAACCCTGGCCTGGCTGCCATTGTCTGGAGAGCTGCTCAGGATTGTCCTGCCTCCATTCTCCTTTTGTCTGTGAAAACCTTTTCCTGGCTGGCTAGGTACTCATAATTAATTACTTCTGCTTGCAATGATTCACTTGCCTTTGGATTTGATTTCAGGTTGATGACTTTCAAAGTCAGTTCCTGGTCAAATGTTTTACTTCATACCAAGATAGCATCTAGAGCTAATCTGAAACAGGCAAGCTGCACCATACCTTTCTCCCCATCCTCTAAAACACAGCAGGTGCTGAGCCAAAAGACAGCTTTTGCACTTGCAGCAGGTCTTGTCCTGCTCTGAAAGCTGCTCCCTCCCCCTTTTCCTGTTCCTTGGCTCTGTGGAATCTGCTCAGGCCACCATTTGACTTTAATCAGAACGGTGAGTGAGGTCCCAAAAAACATTGAAAGCTCACTTATCCCATCCCAGTTCATTTCCTTGCTGCCCAGTAGCACTCCTTCCCACTCTGCCTGTGCTAAAGAGTGAGGTGTGCTGTGATGGGTTGCTTTCCCTCACACTCAATCTGTGGTAGACCACTGTGTGCAGGCTGTGTGTTTATTGGAGCCAGAGAACTGCTTTGTAACTGGAAGGGAAGCTAAATAGTGGATGGGAATGGTGATTGTGGCACAGCCTTGGTGTCTTTATCCCTGCTAACACCAGCAGCAATGGCAACTCTAAGTGCAGTAGAGACTCACATAGCCTGGAGGCACTTAGTGGACCTTGATGATTTGTACTGGTCTCTGAGTTGTTGTATTTTCCAAGTTAGAGTTGCCTAGGCTAGCTGGGTTAAAGCTAGAGCAAGTACACCTGCCTGCTGCATGGAAATCACTTCACATGCTCTGCATTTAAATGAATTTAATACTGAAATGTCTTAGCACAAGACAAAACCAACCTCTCCTTCAGATCTAGCAGCTCAGGTTTGTGCAAGGGCTTGGCTCTTATAATACCATTTTCATCCCTCTGCCTTTACATGGGTAAAAAGATACTACAACAAGTAGCTGCTGTGCTAGCAAAATCTGCTCACTACTAATCAGCTATCTACAAACACCTGGGCCACAGAATTAAAGACAATTTCTGGAGATTTAATTTGTAAGACAATCCTTCCAGCAGGTATTACTCTATTAGTAGCCATAATGACATCCAAATCCTTCCCTAGATTATCCATCATTTTAGTTAAATTTGCTCAGAAGAGGAGGGATTTTCAAACTCAATTTTCCCACCTTGTGATGCCTCAGCTTTGCCAGCACTCACTCTCCCTGCTCGAGGCCAAGTTATTCTTTTCCAGTCCATCTAGTCTAATAATTCAAGCTAGAGAAAGGGTACTTGATTTCATTCATTTCACAGATCTTAATAGATATATTCACAAAGTAAACAGACCAAATCTAGAGAAAAGCTCCAAGCTTTATCCTCATTCCTCTGGAGCTCAGCACTTTCAGCTTCATGTCTTCACATTTCCTGAGCTGACTGAAGAACTTTCCCTAGACATTTCTGAGGCTCTCTCCTGGCCAGCCTCACAATGGCTTTTAGGGCCAATTTTTTTTTCCTAAGTCTAATATTTAACTGAACTACTTCCTTTAATTTTTCCACAGCTGCCAATTTTCCTTGTTCTACAAACCAAGATTATCACTTTCCCTAATTGTACAGTAAGGCCAGGGATCAGATCAGGATTGCTCCTTTTCATCATTCATTTTAGAAAGAGGACTTGAGTTACAGGATTTGGCTGCTAGCAGCTCCAGTTTCTGTCCATCTTGCCAGTCACTCACTTGGGGCTCTGATGTGAACAGACCATATGTGCTCCTCCTGAAGCTCAGAGCCCAGAAGTAGAAGGTTTGATACATTTTGAGCTGAAGTATCTCACCTGAGCCTCTGGAAATTCTAAATTGCTAGTATTTTTTCCTCCTAATTTCTCATCTCACAGAGAACACTGACTGACATTCATTTTGTTAGGATATAGATATGACCTGTTTTTCTTTGATCCCATTTCCAAATTGATATCTTAGCTTATATCTTCATTTATGCTGACAAGTTCCAGGCTGGCCAAAACTTTCCTGCTTTCTGCTATGTCCTGGTAAGCTTTCTGGGTGATGGCAGTGAGATTGCTGGCCAATCTTGTCAGTTCAGTCCTGGAGGGCTATATCATCTGGCCTGAGATCTTTCTTCCATATCACAGGCCTCAGGCTTCCCAAAAAAGGGCTTCCTGATATTGCAGATCCTTGTTGAAGTTACACCTAGTCATCTTTGATTTCTGCAAGTCTTGCAGAGAACAAGGTAGACTTGAGAACAAAAGGGAAAAACAGCAGCAACTTTTCGGATAAAACCACTGTCTGGATGTTCTGAATTAAGATTGTGTCAGAAGAAGCCAAATGGATGTATGCCAAGGCTCAGCTCAAGGTGTATTTTTATGGCAAAGCTATAAACCCTCAAAATAAGTGGTTTAGAATGGAAATTCTGACACACTTTCAATACTAAGAGCAGAAATATCCTGGTTGTGGCAAGGAAGTATTGGCCAGCTGTGGTCCTCACCTGCCAGCAGTACTTGCCTAACCAAGTCCAGTCTGCTGGTAGGATTCCTCCTTTAGCTCATCCTCTTTCAGCCACTATGGTTTTGGGGTAGATGAGTCCAGCCACATTCTGCAGTTCCTTCTGGAGCCTTTCCAAACCCTTCTTCTGGCTGAATACAGGGGAAAGCAACAACTTGGATTCACAGAGTCATGGAGCCTGTTCTGAAGCTTAATGCACCCAGTTGGCTTTCACCAGCTGAAAGATGCAAGGTCTTCTCTGTCACTGTTCCTTTGGAGTGGCACTTCCCACAGGGTGACAGGGAGGGGAAGAACTGTGGCACTGAGCATCTGGCACCTGCTTTGAATTCAAAACTCAATCCCCAAACCATCCTTGGAAACCTGTTGATACCAGAGCTATGGATGAGGCCACACACAGATGCAGAAAGGAGCAACCTTGAGTAACATTTAGGATATTCTATCAGTTTCCATAGGCATAAGGATTATGGACATGCTGTGAATGTGATAACAGTAAGAAAACACTGGCAAGATTTCTCTGTAGAGGATATATTAAACCTGAGGTCCCCAAATATACTTAGGGGGTGGTTATGGATACTTTTCCCATCCCAAGCACCTTGATTTCCAACCATGTTCTTCCAAAAAACACAAGAAAGAAATGAGCCAGGCTTCACCTGACAGAGCACAAGTTGAGGCAGGCATACACTCACTTAGACACACATCTTGAACTTGTTGCACGCTTCACACACAAGCTGGAGAGAAAAGATTGTGATTCAAAGTGAACGAAATGTAAACAGCTAACAAATAAACACTGGAGGATGGATTTGACTTCCCAAGTAGCATGCAAGCTTTCCATGCTGTTAAGATTGACTTCTGCTCCTCTTTATGCATGGCTGGGGCTGGGAGCAAGCTGCTCTAGTGGCAGATGTCCCTGTCCTTGGCAGGGCTTGGAACTAGAGGAGCTTTAAGGTCCCTTCCAACCCTGACAATTCTGTTGTTTGCTACTGCAGTAAATCACAACACAGAAAGCTTTTTCTTTTAAAAAAAGAAACCAGGATGAACCAGGATTCATACCTTTACTTCCAACATCTTCAATTAACACCCCTAGAAAATGTACCAAACACCATTAAATCCATGTTCTAAAGGGTATGCTGGATTGAGGGAAGCAGAGCCTGGGGCATACTAACAGGCTGCAGCCTTTAAGAGAGTCTAACAATTTAAAGACAAGCAAATTTGACTTGCATCTTGAGGACATTATTCATCAATTACATGAGCTCAGGCTGGTAGATCCTAGAGGCATTCATAGAATGCCTAAAAATTGAATCAAAGCTAAAAGAAAAGGCATTGTTTTGTTTCAAATCACAAGCAAGCTGCTTGTCTCCGAGTTGAAAACCTCCATGGTTCTCCACAGAACTTCCTGTGAAGACAAAACTCTGCCATAATGATTCAAGAGAGGACTGAAACACTACTGAGCAAGGTAAAGAAGTTGGATACAAGGCAAGAATCAGATGGAAGCTGCTGGAAAGCCAGCATATGACCCAATCTCCATCTAGCTACAGCAATAATTGTGTAGTTAGACCTTTGCAAAGGGCTGCAAATTCAGAAGAAAGTCAATGCTTATCCAGCTTGTGCTTTCCATGCTGGATGGATTACAAGATGTGGCTAAGCTGCCTGCAGTCTGCCTGATGGCTCAGAAACACCTGGGTGGTTACATGCTCTGGTGTTTTCCTATGGAAACACAATGCCCTGGCTTCAGCTTGGATTAGGAGATCACTACAAGGTAGTACATGCACCTCCTTTTATCAGCTACAACTGCCTCTCTTTTAGAACATGGTGTGTGTTGCTGCTCTACTTAGTCAACATATCTTGAAAGCCTTTAAAGAAACAGAGGATCCTGCCTCTTACCTTCATTCCATGCCTTTTCTGAACAAGTGGTACCCAGGATACTTTATGCTATTTACTTCAGCAACTTTTTAGGTGCTCCAAGCATATACACACATGTGTAGCTAGAAATTAACATTCATTTTTAAAACAAAACATCAGTTCTGAGGCAAGCTGGTGACTGAAGGAAAGCATCAACATGTCTAGGGAAAGAGTTTTTGGCCAGAGAGTTTATTTTTCTTTGTGTAGAGATCAAGCTTTTCCTTATGATTAGTCTCATATGTTTCTTGTTGGTTACTTAGCTTAATTTCTAGATATAAATTAATGTCTCCATTAGTTTACTCTCTCTCTCTACTTGGATGCTATTGGGATGCAGCCCCAGGGTGGGCACATGCCCAGGGCTTCTCCAGCTGTGCCTTAGAAGGGAGGAAAAGGAAGGAGATTGCCAGCAGCTCTTGTTGCTCCCCATACCAGCTCTGCAAACCTCCAACAGCCCCAGTGCTTTCTTTGGACCACTCCTTCTCCTTTTATTAGCTCCTAGTTGCTTTTGTGGGGAAGAAAAATCAATGGAAAATGGATTTTTAAAAATATTAGTTTTGGTGTAAAACAGAGATAGCCCAAGAGAAGTACTTCAAGCAGAAAGCTCATGACTGAAAAATTAGAGTGGTAAGATTTTAAAAGCAAGTCAAGAGTGAAGGGGTTTCTTGGGTTTACTTTCTTTAGAAGTAAGAGAAACTACCAAACCCTTCTTTGGCACAATGGTGCTCAGGACCTTTGGTGGTCTAAGTATCTCCTTCTGACATGATGTAGGTCAGGAGATTTTTCTTAAATACCATTATTAGAATGTTAGAGTTCAATAAAGATACACAACTCTCACCATTGAGATCTAAAAGGCTTAAGAACTCAGACCCCTACAGTCCAAGCAAAAGAGCTGCAATATCTCTGCTATGCCATGGGAGCAGGATGTGGAAAGGTCACTGGAAAAATGATGTGCCATAGGAACTCCATTTTGAAACCATCAAGGGATGTAAGCCATGAGTACAGATGCTACCCCAAGCAGGGAGAGTGTAGCTGTTACAGAGCTGCTGCTGCTCTAGGTGTGCAGTGGGAATTTTGGAGCTCCACTTAGCTGGTGTTCCCCAAAATGCCCACCCTCCAGTGCCATCTGCCTGGGCATTGCACAGAGGGGGAGAATTCATCCATGTTGTCATATACAGTCAGTCTAGATGGAGCAGAGTAAAGCCTAAAATCCCTCAGACAATAATAAATCTGTTTGTTAGACCCTGTCTAGGCTACAAAAAGATGGATTCTGTCCCTCCCTGCCAGGGCTGGGCAGGATGTGGTCAGCTGGGTACATTTGATCATGTGTCTATGCTTGGGCTGCACAAAGCTTTTTGCAGCACCAGTGTTTGCTAAAAATCTGACAGTAGCCCTAGCAGTAGCCTTGCTGGGCAGACAATGTCAACCTGCCAAATATTAAAAATAAAGAAATAAAATAAAATGGAGGTTTTGTTAAGCTACTTGTTATTAGCTGCTCCAACGTTGAGAGCAGCTGGAGGAAGAAACCCCAACGTTCCCACGACGAACCAAAACACGGGAGGTCCTCTCCTCAGAGGAGATGACAAGCCTAGGAGTAATTGTTAAAATAAATACTTAAAAACTTGGCTCTCCTTCTTCACCTACACCCAAAGGAACAGTTAAACCCATAAGGCAAAGTTTCTGATTAGCTTTTACAAAGTATTTCTCCTTTGAAAGAGTTGAGCAGCACGCTTTGATCTTTGGGTATGAAATACTTTGTCTTTTGGAGTAATCATAGGCAATGTCCAGTCTCAAAGTATCATTTGTGGCTTTAATATTTACAATGTTATTTTGAGGAAACACACACAAAAAAAATATATAATTCATTCAGTATTGTTTATGTCTGGCTTGAAGTCACAGATGTTACAAATTGAAGTTAAGATATTCAAATTTCACCCATCTTTTGGAATTTAAATTGTGCCTATGGGACAAAATTTCTTCCTTCACAAGGTTCCTTCCCTGCCTAATCTCCACTCCATTTCAGGATCATTTGAATTCTACCTGACATTAGAAGACAGAAATTGGCTAAAAGTAAATTCTGGATGATATTAAAGATGATTTTGCTTGCCAAGTAATACTAACCTACAAGCCTATAGAGTGTAAACCACTATAAGAAAGAAATATTTATACATGAATTATTTCCATGCAAAAAGAAACTGATTAAGAAATCCAGCACATAACTTCCTTACAGCAGTGGAATATTACTGTGCCACACAGATGAGGCTGGCTGAAAGTCTGGGGAACAGTGGGAGAGACTACTTGGAGCCTAGAGGAATGGAAAATGAAGAGCATGGAGGATGTTCTCTGACTCTAGTGCAAAACACAGCAACAAGTCAAACACAGATCAATACAAATACAAGTGTATATTGACAGAGATATAACCTAATATAACAGCCACCATGTTATATGTAGCAATAGCAAGGAGGGAGGGAGGATTGGCTCAATCCTGTAAAGTCTTTAATGGGAGCACCCACAACATTTTTCCCTGTCTTATTTGTGATTGGTTTGATAAGGTTGGATAAACTCTACTGCCTTTAGTTGCCTTAGGAAAAACATCCCTACTATTTTGACAGGATAAGTTATGCAGCACTCCTTGTGCCAACAAGGAGGACTGGACAAGGAGACCAGTCCCTTATTTTTTTGGAATGACTATACTTTCTTTAGCAAAAGAAAACTGGTATGTGCTGCTTAGATGAGAAAATACAATACTTCTTCAATACAATATCTCTTCACATACCAACCAGTGTTTTATTTGCAGTAGCATTCATCTGATCCAGTTTTCAAACAGAGATAAATGCAGAAGACAACATCTTCAGAACCCAGAAGGCAAAAAGGCTCCTGTGCCTTGAGAGCTATCATAACCCAAGAGGCACCAACAAAACCAAAAAGAGGTGGCAAACATCAAATTCATCCACTATGTCTGCTCCTTCCCAACAGACATCCCCATCTGGAATTTATTTTGAGGATGCTCATTCCTTCTCACAGGTTGAATGCTCCCCATTTCACACCATTCAACTATTGAAAAGCTCTTGCAATTCCGGCCCGGAGAAGCCAGAGCCCAGTGTATTTCACAGTGATGTAGCTTAATGTGTCAGACTTGTAAAATAGCTCTTAGTGGTAGACCTCCATTTAGAGCAAGACAGAAACTAGCTTTAAATACTTAAGGCTTTAATATCTAGTCCATTACTCTGCAGCAAGGTCTTGTAAAGAGTCAATTATGGGATCCTTCTGATTTGATCCACATGCAAGGGAAATCCGCTGCTTTGCCTTTAAACCTCTGGAGTAAGTGTCCTGTTTAAATAATTAGTGACACTTTTTCTTTGATCAAATTGATTCACATTGTTATTCTTTTATGTTAATTTCAAAGTTAATCCAGGCAAAATCCAAGGCGGATCTCAAATCCATCATTCAGAGAGCTTTTACCAAAAGGCACTAGCATGAGATTGTCCAGAAAACAAGACAGGTTAAAGACACCACTGAACCAATTTGAAGTCAAAGGCATTTCTTTCTTTTTTTTTTGGCCTTCTGAAAACCTGTGAGTCACCAGCCAAGTTAATACTAGGAGTGTGTGGTAAGCAGTGGGACAGTTTGGAAATAACTGGGAGCAGAGACACAAAGCTAACAGCTACTCCAGCACAAACCCCAGGCTCCAGCGCAAGCCCTGTGCTCCAGTGCAAGTCCCAAGCACCAGCATGAGCCTTAAGCTCCAGCGTGAGCCCCAAGCACCAGCACGAGCCCCAAGCTCCAGCGTGAGCCCAAAGCTCCGGCGCACAGCCCCAAGCTCTGGCGCACAGCCCCAAGCTTCAGCACCAGCCCCAGACTCCAGCGCAAACCCAAAGCTCCAGCGCAAACCCCAAGCTCCAGCGCGAGCCCCAAGCTCCAGCGCGAGCCCCAAGCTTTAGCTCAAACACCAAGCTCCAGCGCGAACCCCGGGCTCCAGCGCCAACCCAAAGCTCCAGTGCCAACCCCAGGCCCCAGCGCCAACCCCAGGCCCCAGCGCCAACCCAAAGCTCCAGCGCCAACCCCAGGCCCCAGCGCCAACCCAAAGCTCCAGCGCCAACCCGGGGCTCAAGCGCCAAGCCAAGGTTCCAGCGCCAAGCCTGGGTTCCAGCGCCAAGCCCGGGCTCCAGCGCCAGCCCCGGGCTCCAGCATATTTAACGATGAAGCCAACATCTGAGTGTTTCCTGCCATTAAAAGTGTATTAATCATGGAAAATATTTTAATACAAATTGCAGTTACTTTTCCTTATATTCTTGCTTTCTAGTCAAAGTTTAGTTGCCAGGTTACAGGGAAGTTACCAGGAACAAAGTTGGAAGAGTTTTTAGGTCAGACAGAGCTAGTTAAGATGCTTAGCTAGTAGACTAGAGTGAGGAAAAAATACTCTCAATACTTATCATTTCATTTCCATGTCTTTGGTAAGATATTTCTATAAAACCATGAGTGAGATTCTGGTAATAAAGTTATTTGTATAAGAGCATAAATACTTCAATTTTGACCAAAATTAGACCATTTTGACTCTTTACCTGCTGTACACATTCAAATCATTTGTACTAGTATCTCTGCACTGAGGTAGAAATTATTTACAGACTTAATTGAACATAAACCAATAATTTTGGGATAGCAGAGTTGCATTTTACCACCACATTTCAGATGCTTGTATGTTTTCTAATAATTAAAAAGTTATGCTTCTAGAGAGCAGTTAATGACAAATGAGGCACAGGAACTACTTTGCTAAAAGCTGTATGTTGCTTCAAAAGGCTTGAGGGAGGAGTACTTCAGCCCTCCACGTTTCCCTGAAAACATTACTGCAACACTGCAAAAGGAATCCCAACAGATAATATTTCACAATCATTCAAAACACTACTGAAGGAAAGCAAGATGACCATTTTGTTTAACTGCACAACCAAATCCTTGAGCAAAACTGCTTTAGAAAATGACTAATGGAATGGAATTCCTGCACAATTTCCACTGGAGCATCAACAGCTAGGTCTTGAGGACCTCTGCTGTTCAGGCAGGGCACTGTACAGCCCCACAGTCAGAACACTGTCTCAACAGTAAAGAGCATCCTGCAGCTGTTATTTCTAACGTTAGAGACTGTCAATATTTCAATTCACCTGCTTAAATCTGGAGATTTGGGTATATTTTCCTTCCACCATTTCAACTAGAGTGGAGTAAAAAGGAACATGCAGATAACATTAGAGATACCAAAGATGTAGTAGATAAGAGTCCTGGTGAGCTGTACACTGATAAATTAAACTGTGAGGAGTTCCTTCTGTACAGGAATAGGACAATAGCAAAACACTTAACACTGAAAAGCTGGAGACAACAGCAACAGCCCAGCAAGCCCTGCCTTGATACCCCAGGGTGACTGGAACAGCACAAGAACACTACCTGTGAGCCAGACAGATCACTCAATCCACTGCTGACTGAACAACACTGGCTACAAACACCAGTCCCTCTTATGTACAAAGGAGAAATATCTCAGTTAGGGCTACAAATGCCAATAAGAAAGAGAATGTCTTGTTAAAGTAAAAAGACACTTTCAGGAAGCGTGAGAAAGGTAAGCATTTTACTCTGCCCTTCAGGCTTTACTCTCTGTATTATCTGAGCATTGTGCATGCAGAGTTCAAACTGAAGATACATATATATATATATATATAATCCTAGAATGGTTTGGGTTGGAAGGGAGCTCTGGAGCTCATCTAGTCCAACCCCCCTGCAGTGGGCAGGGACATCCCCAACTAGAGCAGCTTGCCCAGAGCCCTGGCAAGCCTCACCTGCAATGCCTCCAGGGATGGGAACTCAACCACCTCCGTGGGCAAACTGGGCCAGTGTTTCACCACCCTCGTGGGGAGGAACTTCTTTCTAATATCCAGTTTAAATCTACTCTTCTCCAATTTAAAACCATTGCCCCTTGTCCTTTCCCTGCAGGCCTTTGCAAACAGGCCCTCTGCAGCCTGCTTGCAAGTTCCCTTTAAGTACTGGAAAGTCATGCTATATTTTCTAGTTGCACACCTATAAAAGCTGCTAGGGTATATTCTAATCTTGTTTAAGCCACTAAGTGTCCTTTATTAAGAAATAGGGTTTTTTTATTTTTCAGGAAAAGCTGGACAGGAAAATTTTGCCCTAGAACTTGCCCATTTGAAGAAAGACTGGAGAGCCAGAGAGTGCAGGCAGTGTTGTAACTCCCCCCCACTCTGTGTCCTGCCCTTGACAAGTATTCTCCTTTTCGAGGTATTAAATCTTGGCAACATCCATGGCAGTTCCCACTTAAGCTGAAGTAAGTCCATGTACAGAAGGGCTCTGTCAACATATCGGAGTGGAAAGATGTTTGGATTAACTAAGAAAACCTATTTCAAATCTCAGATAATAAAATGTCCTCCTAAATCCTAATTGCAACTTTCATCTTGTGTCTTAGGCCCTGGCACCAGCTGATGTGCCGCTGCAGATCAAGTGTTTAGGTTGATAAATGCGGCTTACCAGGCTCTCGCCACTGCTGACTGACAGAGTAGCTGAATAGGATCCAGGCTTCTAAAGGTGATTATCTGCCTAAAGAAGGAAGAAGATGAGCACAGGACAACCTTGTTTGTCATTTTGTGCACTTAATCAGACAAAGCTCCTAATGCTAAGAGCTTCTCTCCGCTAACAAAAATAAAACAAAAGCAGCTTTCAAAGAAATTACACTACCATTTGAGACAGAGGGGGAAAGCCAGAAGCACACGTTGGAAAATTAGCTTTTAGTTGTTGTTTTCTAGCAAAAGGACTTATAACCAGAATACTAAATCATATTCCCAGAGTGTTTTCCTTAAACTGTTGAGTTTGGAGTTTATCTGAGCCAGATCTCACTATAGGGCACACAAAAATCATGGCTTGGCTTTGAGAATGAAGATCCTGCTACAAAAAGCAGCATTGTTTTAAACAACAGAGTCTGCTAGAAAGTCACTAGGTAACCAGACCTGTCCCATTAGTTCAAATTATTACCTGAAAGAAGTAGAAATAGAATGTATTTTCAAGGAAGATATCAGACCTACAAGGGTAGCTCCCTAACACCCCTTTTTCTGTGTTAAGACCAGTGACATGTGGTCATTGCTTTCTTTGGCTCTGTACAAAAGAAAAATGTAAAATTAAAAGCATAAAGCAATTCTGATATCATATGAGAGAGTGAGATAGTCCTCACTTAGGGATTCAGCTTATAAAGCATTGTGTTTCGAGAGGGACAGTGAGCAGTGTCACATTACACCTTGCTTTCAGCTTTGTTTTCTATGACCAAGAAGAGAACAATTAATTTTCATTAAGTTCTCTTTAGTTTCCAAAGGGAAAAGTTGAGAAAAGGGAAAAAACCAAAAACAAACAAAAGAGGTTTACTCTTGGTTCTGCTTTAGGGTTAATCTACATCTACAGCTGTGTTATAAGCTTCTGTAAGAAAAATCTGATATTTAATTTGGATTTCTTTAACCAAGAGCTTGCTTTAAATTGTTTTATACTGCTGTAAATACAAATGGAGACATAATCAAAACACAAACAGCATTTTCAGTGGGGAGCACTCCATCATTTCAATGACAAATAAACCAAAAAACCCAAACCTGAAGAAGCAACAAAGATGCCTAAGTAACATTGCTTCAATAATAGCATTCCAAAAAGAATGAAAGGAGTCAAATCTCCATCAAGATGCATTCAATCCAGAGAAAAAAATTACATTCAATATTGCCAATAATTCGTTCTGATCCCAATTTAACAGCAGTAGAATTTGTATTTCATATTAAAAGATCCTGATCTTCCTTTGTATATCACATAGAGCAAATATTTGAGCAGCCAACTGCCATATAAGAAATGCTCCAAGTCCTTTTGTCCAAGCCCTTTGGATGTGAGCAGGCTCACTGACATCTGCAGCACTGCTCTGCAAGGTGCACTGTTGACACTAACAACTGCAGCTTTGGGCTTTTGATTGGTAGCAGAATAAAAGTTCTTCAGTTCACAATTTTACAAGTGATTATCAACAGTATCATTCATTACTATGAATTTCATAGCTGAAAGGTTTTGATTATCAACTCTGTCAATCCAAGCAATTTCTGAGTGTCTTGTAATCACACCTAATTCTACACCTAAATCATTATAAAGTTGTTATACTTGTAATGGTATTTGCTCTACTTTGAACATTCCCAAACTGTTTTATCTAATCCTTAGGAAACTCCATAATGAGGCTCATCTACTGCCTTCTACTAGTTAGGAAGGCAAACTAAAAGATTTAGCTCCTCAGTCTGTCTCTAAATCTTCTAAGTGAAAGATGATTTACAGTTAAGCTATGAAAAATGTGACCACTCTCAAGTCTGGAAAGTCTCAATCTGATTTCAGCAAACTTAAATCAGGAGAAAAGATTGTGTCTAGCTAACTAGAGATTGGCTTACCTAGGGAATCAGCATCTGGTGTGAAATATTCATTAAGTTATAAAAGGTTTATAGACTTGTCTGAGCTTCTATGAAGAAAAATGGTCAGCTTTTTCACTGGACACATTGATCTGAAAGGTTAAGTTTATAGCTGCTGTGTTTGATACCTAAAACAATGTTTTTCTGTCCCACTTCCAAAAATGTTATAAACCCAAACAAAATATAAATCACTTTTCATGAGAAAAAAGTCATCTCAATATATTAAGACAAATATTTACAGAAATTAAAAGAGAAAGTGGGGTGGTTCTTGTTATGATGAAGCTAAGCACCTATTCTTTTGGAATTCCTTGATCTCCAAAGTGCCTGAAGAACAGCAGAGGGTAGGACTGACATTACAGAAACCATAAAACATTTCTATAGATAAGACTACATTTTGTTTAGCACTTCAAGCAAAGATTTAACAACTAACAGTTTCACAGCAAGCAACTCAGGAGGTGAGAAGAGAAATGGAGCCTATGCAATTCAATTAAAATATCCATTTATTTGTAGCAAGCTTTTGAAGGCTGATGCTTGCCTTTTGCCTTGGCAGAGAGCCACGGTCCATCACCTTCTAGTAGAAGCTCCATCCTCCTACTAACTCATGGAAGTCTCTCTACTCCATGCTCACAAACAGGTTGGAATTTGCAATGCAGCTCTGCTCCCAGCACTATCCAGTTAAAACACCAACAGCTGCTAGGTATTAATAAAACTCAAGTCTCCAATAAACCAGCAGAAGTTCTATTGTTGAAGGGAACTGAAATGTTCAGTTCAGAATTAAACTCTGGGCAGTACAAAAAAAAAAAGAAACAAACCCAAACCTGCAGCCAACTCAAACAACAAGTCACAAGCAGGACTGAGAAGGTGAGTTTACTAGAAAGCTTCTCTCTGGTTTATTATGTAGATCAAGTCAGTTTTGCTGGTGGCAGAATCTCCTGCTGATCCAATGATAGCAGAGGCAGAACATTTGGTTTCCTATACAGAGGTCTAGGAAAAAAATGAGAGTGAGAGACAGAGAGAGAGAGACAGAGAGAGAGAGACAGAGAGACAAAGGACAGAGAGACAAAGGACAGAGAGACAGAGAGAGAGACAAAGGACAGAGAGACAAAGGACAGAGAGACAGACAGAGAGACAGACAGAGAGACAGAGAGACAGAGAGACAGAGAGACAGAGAGACAGAGAGACAGAGAGACAGAGAGACAGAGAGACAGACAGACAGACAGACAGAGAGACAGAGAGACAGAGCGACAGAGAGACAGACAGAGAGACAGACAGAGAGACAGACAGAGAGACAGACAGACAGAGAGACAGACAGACAGAGCATGCAACCTCCCAGAGGTAACCTCACTAGAGATGCTCACTGTTGGTGCTGCCCTGCAAGCCAGGGAGAACATCCTTCCTTTCTTGTCACTTTGAAATAACTGTGATAGTTGTTATCACTCTGTTTCAGGAGTTAAGAGTTCACTGTTCTTCCTAAACAACATGAAAACATTTTTGTTTATTTCCTTTCTTAACACCATCAGGCTTCTTCCCTCTCAGAAGACCTCACAGTTGATTTTCCCTCCCTATTAAGTGGATGCTCCCTGTCTGCAGCAAGGCAGGGATGCAGGTGCCTCTGCACTTGTCACTAGTATCCCTCACCTAACCAGAGAAGTCCTGTGAAATGACATGTGGGAAGCTTGCACTCTACAGCCAGAAGAGTTGGCATTAGATATAAGCTTCTATGGAAAAACAGCCTAGGGAATATGCAAACTACACCTCTGAAAGTAAACTTGGGGTTGACCCTAAGAACCACTCCTAATTAGAGTCAAAGAGAACTATTTCCTTACAAAAATATTCCTCTGTCTTAAAAATAAAGTTTTCTACATTAAACAGGAATTTTATTACTAGTTTGATGGCCAGACAATAATCACCTAGGTATATAAGCAAGTCTGCTGCAGCTAACACCACTGCAAAAGTCAAAGCTCTGCTCCCCTCCCCAATAATAGCCAAAAAACAGCAATGAGAAAAGAAATGGCTACAAAGAAGAGCTGAATCTAACCTGTAAAATGTTTTAGACCAGAGGTGAATGCATATCCAATATGTTTATTTGTAAAAGCAGTAAAAGCATTAGGAACAGCCCCAAGTTCACCCTCCTGATATGAAAACCAAAGAAAAGCTGGAAGCACCCAAGCTTAGCACCATGGGTTAACATGCCCATTCTACCTTTCTCCCCAGAACATATTCCAGCAGAAGAAATCTGGGAAAGAAACTTGTTTTAACAGCCTGTTCAAAGGGCTAAGCATTGTGCAGTGCTGAGTGGTTTTCAGTTTGAAGAGCAGTATAAGCACACCTGCTGAAACATTCTTCTTCAGTTAATGTTTACTTGGGGAATAAGAGTTTGGGTTTTGCAGTTTCTTGCTATGACACCATTGAAACAGAACTTGAAAAGGTTATTTCAGTAGAGCCTTTCCAATGCTCTGCATTTGCCTCTTGATCTGTTCTGTGCTTTTGTCTGCTCTTCTGCTGTGCTTAGCCAAAACCTTTGTTACTAGCAACTTGTTATTCATAAAGCTGTGAAAAGTTTAGTCTAAGCAGTGAACAAAAGGAAGCATCTTCCAAACCACAATAGGTTTTGTGGTACTGGGTGTAAGCTAAAATTGGAAGCTCTTCAATGTTGGGGATCATTACTTTAGCATATTGATATAACTAAATTCTATATGAAACCTTTTTTCATACAGGACAAAGTCCTCCCAGTGCTCAAGGCACTACAAAGCTGAGTTATTCTTTCTGGTGAATGCAGTGCTCACAATAACAGCATTAGGATGTATGACTAAGGCAGATGAAAATGAACACCTGAAACAGCCTCTGAAAGCTGTGAATTGCTTACTTGTTCTACAGAATATATTCAAAGTTGCCTTTGAACTTCCCTCTGCTGTGGACAATGACTGTGAGGAACATGAAGAGGTGGAGAGGAAGCAAACACAATCTATTTTCTGACTTACAGCTCCTTTGTCCTCAACTGCACTTTTTTTTCCATCACCTTTGCATTGGGACAAACTACAGGATTAAAAAGTCCTGAAAAGGGCTGATTCACAGCCACATTCAGATCACAGCATTGTCATCCTACCCACAACACACATCAGTAAGTATTTTGTATTTATTGTATGAATATTTCTACAGTATTTCAGATTTCTGGGTGGAGGGAGAAGTACTCTGACCCATTATTATTGTTTTAGTAACAACTGCAATGCAAAATAAAGTAAAACTAGTGCCAAACAACATGCACAGAAGATGCCTACATGTTCTTTTTTTCTTTTCCTCTTAATTTTAGGATTCTCCTGGTTCCCAATGAGCAGCCTGCTCTTCCTACCTGGGAAGCTTTTTCCTTCTTTACAATAATTCACATGCCCAAGTCATGCAATACTGATTCTAAGATACTGAAATGCAAATCTACTTATCAGAGAATATAAGGTTAAAAGCACTAGACAGCACAAGCACTCCACTGTGTCTAATCCTTGCTATGAGAAATAGGCACACATAGCTAGAAAGTAAGCCAGTAATAACACTTTTCTGGCAGGACAAATCAATTTGTGAACAATTGAAGCTTTGCAATAGCCTCAATTTGTATTTCCCAAAGTCAAATTCACACCTAAACTTCCTAACCACACCTTCTCACAGTTTGTCCCTATTTCACTTTCATAACCCATAAGCTAATGGACAACTTGAAATATTCACCTCCAAGCAGGTGATATTTTGGATTGTGCTGCCACTTAGAAATATTCTCTCCATTTGACAACATTTTCCAGAATTCTGTACAAACAAATCTGACCAATTAGCCACTTAGATTTAAAGTTACAGTGTTAATCTTGCTAATGCTTCAATTCCCTGTTCAGACTTTATAGACAGAATAGCAGTTGGACTTATAATCAGGCTAATAAATGTATATCTGCAGGCACCAGGATAAAAATTTGTCAGACCAGGATGTTTTCTAATGCTGGAAAGAAAAATTAGGTTTATTTGCAAATAATAATTCAAGCTACATATAAAAAGAAATTTCAATCTTTCAGCAGCATTATCTTAATAGCCCTTCATACCCTGAGAGCAGCCCACTGAGACTTTAGAGATGGGAAAACATAACACTAGTGTTCTGCTGCCACCTGCAGCTTCTTCCTTCAGCAGCAGCCCAAGGCTTCATAGCTGAAGGGATTTGCTGTTTTAACTGAGAAAATCATCTCTCCTGGCTTCTAAATCCTCAAATCTGTACAAGTTTTACTGTCTGACATTACTGAAAACTGAAGAGAGCTCTGTTCCTTCAGTGCAAGCTATTAGTAAAAAATGGATCAAGAAACAAACCCCAAGTAAACATGTTTCAAACCTGTAAATATTCAAGAAGTGTTAGCTACTTACTAGTCTTAATTTTGACAAGATTTTAATCTATTTAACTTTTCATTAATAAAACACTCAAAATACTTCTAGAGTCATCACAAACATACTTGTCACCACAACATATAAGTATTTTCTTGTAATTACAGGTCATTCTTCCTGGTATAAGGCAGTAGAAATCCCTGGAAAGATCTGTTACAGCCTCCTACCACATCCTGACACTCTTCCCTGGACATGTTATTCCTAAACATTCATTAATATCCAGAGCTCAAGCCAGCAGTATATCTGAAATGACATCTAAGACTTCAAACATGTAATCACAGAAGAAATCAAATGAACATCTCACTCATCTTTCAGCATCATGTAAAATGTTCCCAAATTATTTATCATCTTTAAAACAAACAAAGCAATTGCCAAGAAAGGCTCTGAAACTTTCTGTAAATCTACAGCTTTGAATGGCCTAAATTCTTATCATAAAGCCATATAAAGACACATACCCTCTATCTGTGTGTGTTTATATAGTGTGTTTGTGTACATATATCTAGGGGGGAAAAAAGCTATTAAGATATGCCCTGAAACAATGCAGATCCAAGGTAAGCACAGCCCCCAAATTAAATAGGTCATATCTTGCATAACTTATCACATATTGCCTCAAGAAGATGTAAAAGTCAAAAGGAAATCAGCAGATACCAATATGAAATCAGAGCAGCAGAGAAACTGGAAATAAAGCATCTATTGCTTTGAATAACAGCAGCATGCATTTGAAAATTAGCATAGAAAATATGCCCAGACATCTAATAATGTGACAGGTGGTATCAGTGCAGGAAAGATAAGCATCCCAGGGAGGCCCCAGAAAAGGAGCAGGGACTGCTTAATATTTCCTAGTCTGAGTAGCCCATCTGACAGGCTAAAGCAGGCACTGGGGCTGTCTGCCTCCTGCCCTCCATGGCCAGAGCCAGCAGCTCCTCCTCTGCAGCCTCTTAGCTCTCTTATGGATGTTACCATCTCATAAAACACAGTGAGCCCCTAATGGCATTACAATTTAATCACAGCAAAAAGAAGAGTGAGTGTCATGCTGCCAGGCAGTGACTGACATGGCCTGGATTTCTGTGCCCAAGATTTGCATGTCAATCAATAAGAACCAATATGGCATGTGTTTACAGTGATCAGAAGTCATTTGATAGCAGCATCTTGGCAAAGCTTTGACAGAAATGAAATGAGATCCATGTTCTGTATTCCCAAACAGCTGAAGCACAATAGATTCATGCAGAGCTCTCAGTAGCTGAGTTTAATGCACATTAATGCTGAGAAGGATTGGAGAACACAATGCTCTAACAACAAAAGCATCAGGCAACAGTTGCTTATTAAATTCAATGAGGATGCCATGTCTCCTCTTGGCACTCTCTCCATAGCTGTTCCTATTGATTTTGCAGCTTTCCATCTTATAAAATAATACATCTCCTCTAAATGTGGATGTGTGTGAAACTCATCACCTCTGGTAATGTCATCAACCATGAATTATTACTGAGCTACATCTAGGCTTCTTGCAGAGTTTCTTTTGGCACTTCACATGTTCACTTCCACTTTCTGTCTGAAGTATTGCAAGATCATTAGCTAAATTTGGGATGCAACTGGAGAACACTCAGGCTGACAGAAAGATCTGAACATTAGATTCCAGGGAGAAAAATAACTTATCAGGCAGATATCCTTATTGCTTTAAATACCTGGCATGGCATTCACTGGGAAACCATTCAGGATGAATGCCACATAAACTCACAGGAACTCATGCTGGTTTATTGCAAATTCTTGATAGCAAAAAACCCACATGTCTGGCAGTAATCATAGCTGGGCATTATACCATCCTGTAATGCAATTCTGCACACCCAAAGAGTGATAAAAAGAGCCTTGACCCTTCTTATTCATGACTGAGGAGGCCACAAATTGACCCAAGTATACTGCAAGAGCAATAAAGCTTTTCTCTCCATGAGTTTCATGTTCTTAATCCTGCCCACAAGCTGACAGGCTCTATCTGAGCTTTCTTTCACACTGATATTCTGACACAAAAAAACCATAATACACAGAGACTGCAGAATGATTGGGCACCTTTTATTTTTTTGGTAATTTCTTCTTATTTCTTCAGAGGGAATCTCTTCTAATGAGTGACCTGCTACAACTGGTAATGCCAGTTTATCCAGAGCAGCTGAGTATTAGCTGTATGTGACATCCAGCTGCAGCTGGAGAGTGTAAAGTCTACTAGAACTGTCTGTAGCACAACCTGGACCACTCATTAGAAGAAGGAAAGCTTACAGACTTCCCATGTCTCTCCGGGGATGTATCTAAACATAAGAGCAAATGGGCTATCCAGCAGAAGAGGGACAATAGGAATGGTTTTTAATGAAAGAACAGAAGAGGAAGAATGAACGAGAAGGAGGGAGAAGGAGGGAGAAGGAGGAAGAACGAGGAAGAACAAACAAGAATGAGGACAATTGAGGATGAACGAACAAGAAGGAGGACGAAGGAGGGAGAATGAGGGAGGACGAGGGAGGACAAACGAACAGGAGAGGTAGAAAGAAAGGGAAAGAGAAAGAAAGAGAAAGAGAAAGGAGAAAGAACAGAAGGGAAATAAAATAATAGAAAAGACAGAAAGAAAGAAGAGAAAAGAAGGAACTAGGGAAAAGCCCAAGGTTTTGTGCTCTAACTGCCAAGTGCATGCTGTCTTGCGTGTTTGAGCTATTTGCATTTCCTGGGTGGTCACTTGATGAAGTAATTGGTTCCTCATTTCTGTGTCTAAATGCTGCGTGCCCAGACAAGTTTTGCTTTTGTATCTATGTAATTCTTTCATCCTTTTCCTGGCTTTGGTGCAATTTAGCAGTGACTCAGTTTATGAAGGGGAGAGATGCACACTTAGAGTTTGGGTAAGAATTAACTGGCTCTCCAGTAGCAGCAAGTTTTTCTTCCCTTCACAAAATGCTTTTCACTCTAGCTCACCATTCTCCTTCCATTGGGACCCTAATCAAATAAACTGATGAAAGTAAACATCAGTAATTCAGGAGGCATTTGATCACTGCCTTTCCTCTGCTTTTGAACCAAAGGGGTTCTTTTACAAGCTAACTGCCCTCTCCCAGGGTGGTAGACTGTGATTACCCAATTCCTCTTGTTACAACAGACATGCTTAAACCACCTATTGTGTGTAGTATCCATAATGACATTTGTGGTTTTATTCTGTACTGTCTCCTGCTCTGTGAGCTCTTGCCTCTCCTAATCCTCTTTAAATGAATGACACACAGTTCTGAGGCACAAAGATCTTGTTACCAACAATTACCAATTTCTGTCTTTTTACAACACTTAAGAAATCAAACACACAAAGAGGATATTAAAGATCTTTCAAATACATGAATCAATAAGTCACATCGGATTAGAAGAATTTATCAGCAACCCTTTAATAAATTCTGGAAGCATTAAAACTAAGAAATATTGCAGTGACCCCAGGTTAAGTACAATAAGGGAACATAGATGATGAAATATGGCTAGTGATTGTATTGAAATATGTGTGCAGAAGACACACAGGAGGCTGGAAATGCTGGGCTAGGTTGTCTCCCTCCCCCTTAATCTCCTACCACACTATTATTATTGTCATTTTGTTGGTACACCATGAATGTTCACAGGCCATGGAACTAATTAAAGCAAAAAGCCTACTCTTTGCAACAGAAAGACTTCAGAAAGTGGAGGTACTGCAGTACCAGTATTCCCCTTCTAGCAGCTCAAACCAGCTTTATTTCTATTATTTATGAGTTTGAAATGTGCTATCTGAGAGAACTCCACATTTTGCTTAGACAAATACCTGGCAACTCTCAAGGAAAAGAAAAGCCTCTCCCCACCATGGTTCTATCTGCAGGGATAAGAAGGAAAGTAACTTCATTAATACTAAAGTAACCCTGTGGCACTTTTCTTCCTTGACTATTCTGATAACCCACTAAGGCTTCTCTTGGTATATTGGGTGTGATCTCACTTGGCAAACACACTCTGTACTTGTTCCTCAAGTAGCAGCAGGTGACAAGTCCCTTGAATCTATGGTGCCATATCAATTTAAAGTAGCAATCCCAAACTATTGGGGTTTCTTTCTCCACCTGCATAACACAGGTTCAATAACCCAAGTGTTTTATAATGCACAGCACAAGTGAAATCATTTTACCTGTTCTCTTTAAAGTTCAAATACTAAGAATAAATCCAACTACACACATAACACTGAGTCACTATTGCAAAATGCACTACTGGCTGAAGAAACAGAGAGTTCCTAACAAATGGGTTCCTTCAGAGAGACACAAGTTCCATTGCCACTTGCTTAAGGACCCATCTAAAAACCCTTTACATCAGTCTTGCAATGGATTCCAACAGGATCTGCATCAGATTTTTACTGAGCAATAATTACAGGCCAAAATGTCCTTTTCAGGTTGGTTGGGTTGGGTTTTTTAACTCTAGACACAAGTCTCCCACTTGCTGTAACCAGAATGCACCTCCAGCTGCCTAAGGCATCCCAGTGCTGTTTGCCTCAGCAAACTGGAGCTGGACCCAGGGCACAGTTGTTTAGGATCTGGTATTGTATGCATTTTCTTCTTCTGAATATATTATTTCTCAATTTGACAGATTCCAGATCAGACAGCTTAATAACAATACAGGGCTGCCCTCACTCATGTTTCAACAGCTATTAGATACTCTTCTTCTGAACATTTGCACTAAATTTAACTTCACATTATTACAAAAGCTGACTCTTCCCCAATCAATCTCTCAACATGCATTTGATTCCTTCTCCTTGAAAAAAACTCTGCTTTTCCTCTGCTGCTGGATACACACAAAGAAATGACCTTAATTTGCAGCAAAGATGAAGGTTGCCCCTAGGAAACCTCTCTAGCTCTATAGGTAAGCTACCCAAGATGCCTAAGGAATCTCTTTCAGTGCAGATTTTGAAGATGACAACCATTTGACACAGATGCTCTAATGATATTTGAGCTTGTCTCTGCATGATGGGCCAAACTGGAATGCCTGTTTAGTCACAAGACACAATAACTGTGTCCAGTTGTGGGCCCCTCAGCTCCAGAAGGATAGGGAGCTGCTGGAGAGAGTCCAGCACAGGGCCAGCAAGATCCTGAAAGGAGTGGAGCATGTGCCCTAGGAGGACAGGCTGAGAGAGCTGGGTCTCTTCAGCCTGGACAAGAGGAGACTGAGAGGAGACCTCAGCAATGCTTAGAAATATGGGAAGGGTGAGTGTGAGGAGGAGAGAGCCAGGCTCTGCTCCATGGCATCCAATGGTAGGACAAGAGGCAATGGGAGCAAGTTGGAGCACAGGAGGTTTAGTATTAACCTGAGGAGGAACTTGTTTGCAGTTCAGGTGCCAGAGCACTGGCCCAGGCTGCCCAGGAGGCTGTGGAGTCTCCTTGTCTGGAGCCATTGCAGAGCTGCCTGGACACATTGCTGTGTGAGCTGGTCTAGGTGCTCCTGCTCTGGCAGGGGGGTTGCACTAGATGATCTTTCTCTGTCCCTTCCAACCCCTAACATTCTGTGATACTGTGAAGTTCTGTAACTGATGGATTCTTGTTCCAATTTTCACTTCTGTGCACTGTTCACATACTTTTCTTTCAAAACCACTCCAATCACTTGCTCGTCCATCAGCCTCTGAGGTTTGGAAGCACTGGGATACCCATGCCACACAAAACTTAGCTAAACATGGCTACAGAAGTTCTAGGCAATGCTAGTAAATCATAAGGCTTTTTTCTTTTTAAGGAGAAGTATACAGTTAGAATTTTGTCCTTGCTCTCCTTTCAAGTGCCTAAATATGCTCCTCAGAGATTTAGCATTCATGAAGTCCAGGAAAGAAGAAAGATGGAAGTTTTTCAATCTAGCATTTCCTAGGCTCCCTTATTCCACTAGCTGCAGTTTGTTTTAACTGCCTGTGGCCTCTAACTTGAGAAAAGCTTAGTTTTTCCAATACAACTAATTTTCACAAGTTTTACTCACACCAGATAATTTGGGAGATTCACTTTTCTTCCTTTGTTTCTCCTTTTTGAAGAGAGCAATTAAAGTACAATATTTACAAAGTCTGCTCTAAACCAGAAAGCTCCGAGATGGAAAAAGGAAACATTATGTTGAATTAAACCTGTAGGACCAGCTTGATTTTCAAAGCTGCTAAAATAAGAAATGCCAGAATCAAAATGAATATATTTACATGTATTTCCAGACAACTAACAGTTCCACCCAGGAGGCAAATTAGGGCAAGTTAAGAACAAAATGCTAAACTGAACAATGAAGTTTGTTGATGCTTTCAACAGTACATTCAATGTTCCTCTAGCATACTTTTAATAGAATTTCAACTAAACACAACTCCCTCTCTATTATATATAAACCTCCACTGGGAAAAATACTCACTTGCTGCATGCATAATGGCACTACCTAATCTTAAACTTATATTAAAATAAGGAGTTTAAGTTTTTAACTAGGGATTTAGTCACACTTCATCAGTATCATATTTACATGAGCTCAGCCAAACACAAGTGAAAGTTTTACTGTCAACTTACTTTGCATGTTCTGCTATTAATCCATACAAAGTCCATTGAGGTAGTCCCTGAGGTACAATCAGTTTGCAAATGTTGTGAAGTGTGTTTAAAATCTAGGCTAAATGGATTTGCCAAGGTATGGCTTTTGTCCTATGACAAGTTTAAAATGTGTAAGACAAAGAAACCCAAGCTCTAGTAGCAGATAGCAGCTCTAAAGATGACAGAGAATGCAGGGTATTAAAGATGTGAACACTGTGTAGCTGTGTTAATAGAAGCATGGAGTAAATAGAAGCATTGTGGAAATTCTAGAACACTGTTTTATTCTTATTTGCAGCTGTAAATACCCAAATCAATCGTGAGGGGGAAGTTCTACCATGCTAGGTGCTGTCTAGACAACACAAAATGAGCTTTCAGGGCTTTGCTACTAGATAGGCAAATCAAGCAAGTCCTACCTTTATTAATGGATTTATACATCCTAGAAATAAAAGATGGAACAACAATAACAAACAATACAAGCACCTATAGACAGCATGGAGCAGCATCATAAGGTTGCATGCCATGATATTATTTCTATATACCTACAGTACTTGTTAGCTCTTTAACTAGTCTAAATAATCAGAGGGATGCATATATGGGACTTTGAGGTCTAAAAAGTAAGTGAATATGAGCTAGTTTTAAAGTCAGCCACATAAAACTGAACATTTTAAAGCCATAAACTTCCCAGTCTATTAGAAAGAAAGCACACTTGTATTTTAAGAGGTTTTCCAAGTGCAAGTGTGATTTACATTGTTCAGACACTTACAGTTATTGTTCATTTCCTTGAAGCAATGCCCAGGAGAATGGCTTTGCATGATTCATCTGAAACTTGGGCCAGTTCTGGGCTTTCTGTTTCCACCTGTGTAGATGGCAGAGCCTTTGGTGGGTTTTGGATGTGTGGGTTTGGGTTGTTTCCTCCCCAAAATTATATTTTCCCTCTACTTAAACAAACACTAGAAGCCCTTACCTTCACAAATACCTGCCATTCTTATAGAATATTTGATATAGTCTATGTGTTAGTGCTAAATAATTCCATAGAGTAGTCAGGAACTATCAAGGTCATTTCCTTTAGGTGAGTTATGTTTTGACTGGATTTTTGGATTTTTTTTTTTTTCACTAAGGCAACATATGGCAAATAGGAATAAGAAAATTCCATCTGTTTGCAATTGGTTTCAGCTACTATGGTTTTAGTCTGCTGGTTATATTTTGCATTCTAAACTAAGTAAGCCTTAAGCTAGGATTGTATTTTTTTTAACAGACCCCTACAAAGGAGATTCCAAACCAGGTTTAATTCAGTAGTGATGCTCTGAGGGAAGAAAAATGAAGGTTTTTCATTCAATACTACTATCAGAATAACTGCATTTGTATAATATCTATAGTTCTAGAAGAGATAAAAGCACAGAGGAAGTTACAAACCCACCTCCAGTCTTTAATCTTACAGCCCAATACAGCTCAATTCATCATGCTGAGAGATCAAGAGTTGTCTCAAGCTCTGATTGAAAGCATTTAGAGTTTCTAACAAAGCAGGACTGCTCCTGGCAGTGGAGCTACAGGACACTGGACTTGTCCAACCAGCTTGGAGTGAAACTCCTCTCTCATCATGTCTCAGGAAGACTTGCTGCTAAACAAACACCTGGCTGGGGAAAGTAGCTGGATGAGCCAGGACTGCAAGCCTGGGCTGCATTTATTTGTACTGGATTACTTCTAATGCAGACCATTGCTTCTTTCTAAAACTCTTCCACTTAGAGATTCTTAGGAACTTTTAGTACAACATTATCACCACTTATAAACACAGCTAAGCTGCTTTAAAAAAAACAACCAACCCACAAGTGAGGCCACTGAATGATCAAATAGGATCTGGAATTTGAAAAGGGGGCAATGTTTATTATGTTTAAAAGCTTATACTCCTGACATGGTGTATTGTGTACCTCTATACCTTCTGAAGCAACTAACCAAGTGCTATAGCAGATGCTATGAAAGCTGAGTTAGGAGATTGTTCTACTTGCTAGGCAGCAGCAGCTAAACCAAGTTGCATATTCAGAGGACAAATAAATCTTCAAGATTAGTATCTGATAAGGGAGTAAATAAACCAAACAGGAACAAGCTGGGCATTTCAGTTATTAAACCTACTGTGCATCAAATCATCTCACCACTGTGTGCAATGAAAACTTTTGAAAGTAAACACCTGATAAATCAGAGAACACAGTTAAATACAAACTTAGCCACTGTACACAAGCAAAGGAAAACTTCAGGGCAGATTTATTAGCTTGGGGATGTTCCTAATTATTTGAAAAACTATAGTCTTCCTAAGCAAGAGGAACAGCAATCTGTAATAAGATTCTAAACCTCAGGGTGGGGAAAAAGAAGGCACTTAGTGAAGGCAAGAAGAATAAAAAGAGAGAGAAAAATTAAACCAATCTTGTAATGTGAAGCAAACAGATGGTGGGCAAGGGCAGTGGTGCCTTGCATGAGCACTGTTCTCCTGTCACTACCAACAAGGCTTGCTAGAAGCATGAACTCAAAGATACAATGCAGAAGGCATACCAGAGGAAGATTTATGGCATTCAATTATTTTTGTTTAAAAGTTTCCTCTGGGGCACAAGCAGGTAATATATTGTACTTTCCATTACCTGGTGCAAATGTAAAACATACCTGAAAAACACATTTCATGCTTCTAACATATTAAAGCAACAAGTAAGATGTCATGGCATGAGTTTGATAGATTAACTGCCAGTTACTAATGTTGTACTATATTAGTTAACAGCAAATTAATATCATCAGGCATATTTCCTCTCTTAGACCTTAAAAATATTAGTATGGAAACAGAGATTCCCATAAATTCTTATTGCTAGATTCTAGAACAGGGTTT
Source organism: Bucco capensis (assembly GCA_013396975.1). NCBI lineage: Eukaryota > Metazoa > Chordata > Aves > Piciformes > Bucconidae > Bucco > Bucco capensis. Next base: position 25,705 of record VWZO01005326.1, on the reverse strand, counting down.
TTTCATCTAACTTGGGACAAGATAAGCAGCAATTTATACATTTCTTTGCAAACACATTACTCATATTCAAAACCTTTTTCTACCCTCAGTTACCTTTTGCAATTTAGAGAATTTTTATACCATAAGCCCCCAAAACTTATATAGATATCTCCATGATTTTTGCCCTGTGATACTGATTCTACCTGACACAAGCACACTCTTGTACTTTATGAAGCAGCTCTTAAAGAACTGTACTGAGTATACAATATTTGTCCTTACTATAAAAAGCAACCAGAATCTTCCATCAACACCTGTAATTTAAACTCATATAGCCCTGTAGAGTCACTGTTATTCAAAGTAGAAACAATGGGAAGCCAGCATGTTCTTGTCTAGACTTTCTATTGCCACACTTACTTATATATTTGGCCACCTGCTATATACTCTCATCTTACTTATTTAGTTTTGTCTTCTGAACATTTTTCACGGCAAGGAAAGTTTTAGTGTTATCTATGAAACAAGGCTGCATTCTTGCACCAGCTCTATTCACACTCTTTTTCAGCATGATGCTCCAAAGGGCCAGGGCAGAATTTGATGACCAGGATGGGATCTCCATTAGATATCATACTGATGGAAGCCTATTTAACCTAAGGTGT
>VWZO01005326.1:0-25051 GCA_013396975.1 Bucco capensis | reverse complement strand
AGCAGCAATTCCAAGCCTTGAGGCCATGCTGCTGAGAACGCAGCTGCGTTGGGCAGCTCACGGCTCCAGGATGAAGAACTCCTGCCTGCCTAAGATCATGCTCTATGGGCAACTTGCCCCTGGCTGTGGCAAGAGAGGAGCCCCGAAGAGGAGATGCAAGGACTCCCTGAAACAACAGCTTAGCCTTGGCCAGATTGCTCCCCTGAACTGCTCTCCTCTGGCCTCCACTCAGGAGCTCTGCACACACACTAGTTTGAATGCTGCAGATGGTTTGGAGCAGGCAGCAGGATCACTCTGGAGGAGAAAAGACAGCGTAGAAAGAATCGTGTCTTGCAGCTTCTAGCTCCTGAGGAGTCCTTGTGCTGTGCCTTTGGCAACTGCTCTTGTCTGTCCCAAATTGGCCTTTGCAGCCAGCAGCGCTTGGAAAAAGCGCTTGGGAAGAGCCTGGATGGAGCCCTCCCCGGAGCTGTGTTAGCGAAGCCTAGCCATGGTGTTACTGTTATCTACGGTTCTAAGTGTTATCTATGGCTCTAGCATTATCTATGTAATTTCTACTCACAAACCTAACAATTAAAAAAAGAATCATTAATAGATATGACCAACCCAAAATCATTCTGTGATAAACTCCACAGAATAGAGGTAGACCTGGGCTGTGGTTTTTGCAAGTGATCTTCTCAGTGGTCTAGTGTGCTACCTATGCTTTAAGAGGGGATGCAAAGAGGAAGAAAATGTCCTTTAAATGCTAACATTTCAACTTTTCACTGTGCCATGAAGCATCTAGAAGACTGATGCTCATGTTCTTTTGCAGAAGCAGCTAAGAACACTGCTTCCCCCTCCTCTCCTAAAGAACTCTTTTACAGGCCTCTCATGCAGATTAAGTCATGACAACATCAACCCAATGGAGCTCAGTCATGCTATCAAACACACAGCAATGAAGGAAGACTCAAGCTCCAGTTCAGTGATGACAAATGAGCTCTGTAAGCTGCCATTCCTAGCTTTTGCCAAAAAGAAAATCAATAGCATCTTTAATGACTAGCAATCATCTTTAATCAAACCAAACAACTGGTTGAGAACCCTCCTGTGATAGCAAGAGGACTGTGTTAATATAGTGAAAGATATGCTAGAGAGGGACAGCTTTACAACTTCTGCTCCCAAGAGCTCCACTGCTGCCCAAGAGACAGCTGGCATGTGCAGAACTGCAGCAAAGGAAGCTTTGAAGGCTCAGGATTCAGTTTATTATGAAATTATTAGTAATAAGGTGATAAATAGAGAAGAGGAGAAAAATCACACTCCAGTTAATTTGTTCTCTAAACCAAATGCAGAAGTAAGTAAACATGAATCTCTATTAAATGCCTATTTTCATATTTTCCAGATCGAGAGCAGAAGGAAGTATAGAGTGAAGGAAGTGGGTTTGATTAACTAAAAAAGCAGCACTACAAGACTCTGCAGCTGTTCCTGCTTAAGCACACAGCTTCAGAAAACTTGGTTCAGTTTTGCAGCCTTAGATCTCCAGGCATTCCAGCCTGCTTTCCTTCAGAAGATGATGAAGAACTGGAGTAATGCTGTCCAAGATGGCTAACCTTTCAGCCAGGGGATCTTTTGGGGCCTTTGGGCTTTGTTTCAATTGAATAAATGCATTTTCAAAAGAATTTGGGGACAAAATCTGGTATATAAAAAAATCATAGCTGCTGCACTAGAAAGCAACACTGTTCTTGTAAATTTTTATTTTAATATTTCCAAGTGTGAAGTAAAACCTGTAAAAAATATCCTACTGCCTTTAGATTATTTGCAACAAACAACAAGAAAAAGAATGACTGTGCCTGGTTTATTTAGAATCTGATGAGTGTTCTTTAAGGCAAAAAGGGGGAAGAAAAGATCTGTGCAGGAATCCTAAAAGAGCAAGCATCAAAGAACTAATGAAATGTGCAGCCCAGTGAAAGGTTCAGCATCTAATGATAACAGCACAGCAGTGATTCAAAAGCAAATAAATCCTGCCAGAATGAAAAATCAATGAGCTTTGAGAAGTTCTGACAATGAAAAGGTCTCTCTCCCTGTGAGATCAAGTGGAGCAGCCCCATTAACAGAGCAGCCATCTGCTTTTTCCTGCTTGTTACACACTGGACAACCACTCCTGCTACTTTCTCCTTCATCAATACAAGGACATTCAAATTGAGCAAATAGGCAAAAAACCTGGGGGGGAAAGGGGGAGGGAAATAAGAAAACCACCACAATAATCTTGGGTGACACAGAAAGGTGCCAGAAAACAGCCTTTAAAACCAAATCCAGCAGAGAAGTTGGAAATCAGAGAAACAATTCCTTACTGCACACACTATCTCTGCTGCCAGGGAAACTGGTGAATCCAGGAGGCCCAAGCCTGATGTTTGTCTCATGGAGGAAATGGATTATTCACACACAGAGAGACTGAACATTTGTGCAAATTGTTGTGTAAGAGTATCTGAAACAGCAGTGGGCAAAAAGTTTGATGCAGCCAATGTCAAACAAGCTCAATTTCCCTGAATGCTGCTGGATAAACTTGGAGATGAAGGACAAATTTGTGTTACTGATGAATGTCTCCCTTGATTACCCACCAGGAGAGTGTCTTCCAAGACAGGCTAACTGTTTCTAATATAAAGGCTGAAATACCAACTGTGGGGGAAGAAATTCAGCAAGAGACACCACGTCACAAAGCTGCAGTAGGTAATACAAGCTTAAAAGAGAAAGGAAGTAAAAATTCCACTCTCTGGGAAGAGAAAATTGGCTCTGATTCCTTCCCTGAAGGTGACATTCATAACACAATCCAAAGCACCAAGTGGTTTGTATTTGAGGTCTGTTTTATCAGCTGATAGATGAAATCTCTTCAGAAAGGAAACCTTCTGGTTCCATTCGTGGAGTTGTCTTGTTGCTTTCAAAGCAACAAAAGAGTTGGGAAAGAAATGAATAAAAATTAAAAGAACTACAAAACTTAATTAACATTCAGCCATCTGCATTTACCAAAACACCCAGATAAAGCTTGCTGCTTAGTCACAGCTAATCATGTGCACTCAGGGGGAATGCAATCAATGTTTGGGCTACAGCATCAGTTCTTTTTTCCTGAATAAATATATTTGCTTAAGAAGTAATGCAAAACATACATATTCCTTTCTCAATTCCCCAAGTGCCTTCTCTTCTTTTCCCCTCTGCTTTCTGAGGGGCTGTATTTAATGAAGAAACCTTTCTTTCATTTAGTAGTCTTACAGTTAATTAAGAGAGGATGCTGGTTCTTTACCACGAGAATCCAGATCTGTTTCTCCTCAAACTCTACTCTTCAATACAATTTATACTGGAAGTGTAGTATGAGCAGACTGACTTTATAAAGTGGCTCTCAACTTTATGACACCAGAAAAACAATTTTCTCTATTACTATAAATTCTAATGATTTATTTTAAATGAGTACAATGATGGTTTGGTGTTTTTTTTCAGCTCCATTGATGAACTTACCTGGACAATATTGATTCCTCTTTTAAAGTAGTGCAATGCATCAGAAGAAACAAACCAAAATCATTCATCAGCTTGTGGCATTTGGAAAGATAATAAAAATATCCTATATTTGTATGGTTTTCTCCTCCAGAAATATCCTGGAAGGTTAAAATTTGGCATGGAATACACACAAGCATCAAGCAACCCAGTCTTTCACAGTGATAAAAAGGGATGACAACAGTTTAAGAGATAATAAGACCTGTTTGAGTCCCAGAAAAATGAGTGCAATCTCTTGGTAAGGTAATTCAAACAAAATAACATTTACTCCAAAAAACCAACCCCAAACCACTCTGTAACTACATATTCTTACTTTGAAAAAGCAAGCCTAGTACTATCATAGCTTACTAGGATTTCTCAGATGATTTCCAAATGTTTCATTACCCTAGGATGGGATACAATTTCTGATCCAGATGCTTAAAAGAACAAATCTAACAAAGAAACTTAATCTGAGCTAGACTTGGCAAATTTTCCAGAAAAAAAAAAAGAAGGGTAGAATGATGTTTTGGAAGCTGCTCAAACAAAAGCCAAAATGGAAATATGCCTCTTGCAACCATACCCTGGGCTGCTGTTAAAAATAAAAGGACACTTAGAGTTTCCACAAGTGTGAACTGCAGCTGAGCTTTATAAAATACAAAACTTAGATGTCAAAACTACCCAAGAATAGTTCTTTACTTTTATCTAAAGCTAAACCAACCTTCTTCTACACTGCATTAACAAAAGCAATCTATAAATGAGAGGTCTTACATATACCTGAAAGATTCTATAGCAATTAGAGTGAAAAAACTCATTCTTTTTAAATCAGGATGTCTTTAAATAGAACTTAAGGAAGCATGGAAATGGCAGAAAATTGACAGGGCTCCATTAAGCAACAGTAATGCATGCTTCTAGATGAACTTTGATCATTTCAAAGCACTGAATGAATACAAGCTAAATGTATTTTTCCATCTATGTCCCAGGAAACTGTAGGCCAGAGAGCTCATATATGTTTGGAGCCACATAGGATTAATGTGACTTCAAATGTGCTGAGGTATTGTTTTATCTGACAGCCTTGTTCCTCCCCTGCAGAAAGACATGGCTAAGGCTGAATATAGCCATGCATCTATCTATAAATACCATGAAAATCTTTAAAATCTTTGCCAATCTTTTATTATTATTATTATTATTATTCTTTCAAGCCCTTCAGAGAAGAGAGAGAACCAAATTTATCCCTGGCTCCACTGACTTCAGGCACAGAATCTGGCCAAATGTTTGTATTCCATCAAGAGGAATAAACTATGAACTTCAACAATAAAAATAACCAATACCATATCCAAATTACATATGGAGGAATGGTGGTAATTGTTTGTCTTTCCACCCCCTACCTTATATTCTTGCTGTATGGTTGCAATTTAAAAACTAGAGAAGTTCCCAAACTGGAATTCCTCCAGTGAGCTAGCCCAGACCTAACTACTACAGCAACTATATCCCTGCCTGCTGCATAGCACAGCCTGCATGCTCTGATCTACACCATGGAGTTTAATTATCTCCATCTAGAATGCTATATTCCTGTTGTATAAATCAATTTTATTCTGATTTCCTACAAAGGAGGAATGCCTTACACAAAACAGCTCCAATGAATCTCATTTGCTGCTTCATTCTACTTGGCTCTTGAAGTGTGAAAAATGGCTAGCATTTGGTCAACTTAGTGTCAAACTACTCAAAAGTGCACTCATTTTAAGAATAAAAGTGAAGTTGCAAATGTCCTTACCTTGATTGGAGATTTACATTTGATAATAGAACAAAAAAACAACAGGAAAGGAAAGCTCAGCACAGCGAATTAATGATTAGAAGTTTAGATGCATCTAGTGAAGGGAAGTTCTACAGCATTTGGATGCTTTAACTGCTTCATCTATATTTAATTATGTAACAAGGAAGACTAAAGTACAATTTTGACTAGAATATAATCATTTCTATGCAGCATTTAGGCTCCTGTCAACACAATGGTGGAGCTTTTAACTTGTCCAGAGCAGGATTTGCTATTCTGCTTTGAATTCAGACCCACAGTGGCCAAGACATTTCCCAGACTGATAACAAAGAGAGGTTTTGTTACTGCTGGAGGGTCAGTGGCAGCTGGACTATGTGCCTGACAAGCACTAGAAAATACTAGCTAGCAACAATGGCTGCTCATTAGAATATAAAACAATTGGAATGTGGAATCTGTCACTTCAGCAGCTGCTACTGTACATTTGCCATAACTTTGAAGCATCAGCTATCAGTGCACCAACTTCCTGCTTCTTCAACATCCTAGATCTCATTTTAAAGTGATGAAAACCATTTGTGGGACTGTACTGCAAATCAGATCATAGAATCCTAGAACAGTTCCAGCTGGAAGAGACCTTGGAGATCATGAGTGCAGCCTTTGTCCTAGCCCTAGCAACCTGCTAAATGATGCCTCCCAATGCAACATCCACCTGGCTCTTAAACCCCTCCAGGGATGGGGACTCCAGCACCTCCCTGGGCAGCCTGTTCCAATGGCTCACAACCCTTGCAGCAAAGAAATTCCTCCTCATGTCTAGCCTGAACCTCCCCTGGGGCAATTTCCATCCATTTCCCCTTGTCCTATCACTCTCCACTAGGGAGAACAGAGCAGTCCCTGCCTCTCTACAACCTCCCTTCAGGGAGTTAGAGAGAGCCAGGAGGTCTCCCCTCAACCTCCTCTTTTGCTTGATGCCTGAAGTGATCCAATATAAAAATAATCCCCCACAAAAAAAGGCAATATTCTTCATCCAAAGCATTCCAGAGACGCATTTGGCAATGCAGCTTCTCAAAGAGTTGCCCTAATGTAGCAGAGGAACAGACTGAGGCAGAGATTGAGACCTAAGAGCTGGGGGAAGGAGAGAAACTTTCCAGCTGTGCTTCAAAGACAGCTTCACCTGCAGAGATGATCTGAGTTTATACAACCAAAACTGGATTTTGGCATCAATAGAGCACTACTGGAAAGGGAGCAAAGTCTCCTTGTCTGGAGACATTCCAGAGCTGCCTGGATGCTTTCCTGTGTGAGCTGGTCTAGGTGCTCCTGCTCTGGCAGGGGGGTTGCACTAGATGATCTTTCTAGGTCCCAGTCTAGCATACTGGGATACTGTAAAATGATTTCATTTTGCCACTTAGAACTTTAATGAGCATTGGCCTTGTCTCGTGAGAGATCACTGGATTACCAGTACTAGGCACACAATAACTCAGTGTTGGTGACTGTCTCAGCACCTTAAGAAAACCTCAATACATGTTGGATAAGCCTAACACTAGGTTTTGGTTCCTATATTTTACAATATCTCTCTCTGTAAAGGATATTTAAAGAAATTACATATAAGATTAAGCATTATTTCTGTGGTGCCACTCCAACTATTTTCAGTTGTTATCAGTCAAGTGCTTTATCAAGTCAATATCCATCTGCCCAACAGCTAAGAGTGCAGTAAAGAGCATTTTGTGTGCACAAAACAGTTTCATTTTGGTTTTTTGGGGTAAGTGTAAGATATGTCTGTCCTTCAGAAATATTCAGTAATGACCTATTACATGTGAGGTGTTTAAAGAATATTTTACAGCTAGCATGCTCTACTGATTTTAACTTGTCTTGTGTGAAGCCACCACCTTATTTAAATGGTGATATCAGCTGACACAAGCAACTATTTAACACCAACCAAATGCAGTTAGACCCTAAAATGATTTAATGTAAGTAAAGTCAGATGAATGTTATTATCCTCCTAACTCTCAGTGCTATCTGTTTCCATGCTCAGATATAGTCAATAATTGCCAGTCACACACACTTTTCTTCAGACATAGTCACTCTATCTTTGAGGTGATATTGTCAACACAAGCAACATTAAGAAAACTGAAGCTGGTGTAATGGTTTTCATGGGCATCTTTTTGACAACAAAGCTTGTATCCAAGATCTGACCACTCACCATTTCTAAACCAGATTATAAAGCTAAATCCACGCAAAACCTTAATGGATCAGGATTTTGTTCCTAGCGTTGCAAAAACTTCAGTTGTGGCCAAGTCTTATCAGCTCCAGGGGCAGACAGATTACAGAAGATGTGCTGTGGATAAGTATGAAGCACTACCAGCTTAAACCAATTACACACTTAGCACAAAGTTGTCAAACTACAGATGAATGCCAAATCCTAACATGCAATTTCTAGCCTGCTTACAAATTTTAAGGAGAATTAGGCTGAATAGGGAATCTGTGAGCAGTGCAGAATATAGCTGGGAAAACAGATGGTAGAAAGAAGACTATTTGGAAATATGTAAGGCTTGAGTGGTGTGTAAATAAGGAAATCATAGTAACTCAGGAATTACCATTTCAGAATCAAGAGGCTTTTTTTACTGGAAGTCCACAGTTCAAACATGCCTGCATCTCTTCATTGGCAGACATCTCTATTCAATTATTTGCCAGCTGAGAGCAATTTCTTTTACAATACAAAGTGCAGCGAGAGGTAACTACAAAGCAATCCAGAGCTGTCCTAATTACTCTTTAGAGACAGGAAAATGTGTGATAAAATGCAGGTTTTGTGCTTCCCTTCCTCCTGTTTACTCACTTTGGTGCCCTTAACCTGTAGCTTCTGCTGGCCTTCTACAGACCTCTTAAAACCACACGCCAAAAAACCCTGGCCAGACAATCACTGTACAATTTCAGGCCTATAATACAATTTCAGGCCTATAATTAGCAATTATTTCATGCACCCTTCACAATAATAAATCTGTTATGTACTAAAAAAAAAGGGAGGGAGGGGGGAGAAACATTAATGAGCTAACTTCTGGTGGCCCACTCTGTGTACTGTGTTTGCATAATAATGAGGCCCAATCTGCTGGAAAAAAACACATGAAAGGCCAAATTAATAAGGTGGTCATTTTTGGGGTCTAATGATGCTTAATACAGTTGCAGCAATCTGCTCGAGACAAAAGGCTGGCACTCAGACATAGCCGATTATGCATTCGCGTGGCAGCTGAAATCTTTATTAAACAAGAAGGAGGAATCTGATTAGCATGCGATAATAAACATGCAGCCTGGAGAGGCACTGGGGCCTGCCACCTCCTGCAAGCATCCCCTCCCCAAGGCTTTACTCAGATTGAGGTCAGACTGCTCTATTCCCCCCCCGGATAGACGCATTAAAGAGAAAAAGTTTGCCAAATGTGGGCAACATGAGGGACAACAACAAGATCCTGTTAGATATCCCCAACGACTGGCTCACCAGCTGACTGTCTAATCTGAGCAGCAACTCCTTAATAAGTTTAAACATCTAATTGTTGGGAGTTTCCTTCACCTTTTTATTGCATGAAAGGCAATTTATTAGGTTAGCTAAGCTAGGTCTTAAAGCTTCTCAAGTCCATTTATGGTACCAAGATATTTTCGCTCTGTTCCATATTTCCTCTCTGTTCTATACTGTCTTCTCTGAAGTTGTTACCACAAAGCTGACTGCAAACAGGAATATACAATTATTTGAGGGTATTTGAAAGGAATATTAAGAATATTCTTAATTTGTAGGCTGCTGATTCCATGTAAAGCCTGCCTAAGTTAATGGAGGTTTCTAGGTCAATGCTAAACACATGATGTAATTCAATTTGTACAAGTGTGGCAGTAGATTTTAAAAGCTCCTTTTCAATATAAATGTATAACTGAGAAAAAGGAGGTTTAAAAAAATTTATGCAATGTGATTTGTTCATCACAACTTAAGTCATGAAAACAGTGTTGCCTCTTAAAATGATTACCAAACTGAGGTAGATCACAGATATTAAACCCAGGGATTCCATTTTAAGCTTGTTTTGCTATAGCAATGTGATTTCTATTAAATGAGCAATTCCTTGCCTTCCAGAACCAACTGTACTTGATTTATAGACAGCACATGACATGAAGTAATTTGAGATGACATCTGATACCTCATGACAATGTACATGATTTAACACAGGGGAGGCAGAAGCATAAACTACAATGTGGATTTTATCTCTACAAACATATTGCTCAACAGCAGCAGGGTCTTGTGTTCAAGGATATATATAACTGGGAGCTACAACTGACTTAATCACAGCTTCTTCACTTCAGTGCATATGTGTTTCCTCTGGTGTATAGCATACAATAAATCATAATTTTAAAATACTTGGAGTCATTCTGTATGTATTCATTTATATTCATATATTCCCAATTAGAGGGTAAAAAAAACCAACAACACAGCCATTCAATTGAAAGCAAGGAGAGGATAAAATTCAAGCTCTATTTACCTCTACCATCATTCACCCTCAGTCCATTCCAGCTCAATAAGTAACATTATTTTCACCCCCACACCCCACATTAAATGCAGTAGCCTGATTCCTCACCCTCACAACTCTTCCCATGCAGGTCACTTGCCACATTAAGCAAGTCAGAAGGCACAGAGTTTGCCACAGATCCACAGCAGAGGTGCCACTTCTGACAACTGTTTCACAGGTCTATGGAAAAGGATGGGATCTGTTTTTCCCCAAGCTTCTCTTTGAAACAAAGACATGCATTAAGGGATTAGATGTCTCTCTAATGAAAGCCACTAGCTTTCAGAATGACTCTCCAAAGCCAGATGTGGTCTTTTTTAGCCTATATTGCTCTTCCAAGCCTAGTACTGAGATATCTTCTATTTCCATCTGCTAGAAAGAGACTCATTCAGAAAGTCTGCACCAGTGTCTTTCCAGCTAAAGGAAAAAGAAGTGAAAACCACAGGCAGGTAGGCTAAGAACAAAACACTTGTTTATTTTACACTAATAAAACTACAACACTTGTAAGCCTAATACCAGCTGATTACATATTTATCCTTGATGCACCTGGTATGACAAGCAGCCAGATCCCCTCCAACTGCCTACCCAGGCAGGCTGGGAGCAACATTTCCAACCTCTATGCTAGAAGTTTAGATGAATCATAAACAATTCATGTGGACAAAAGAAAATTCCCATTCTATTGTGTTATAATATTTACTATTCAAATACTTCAGTAATCATTTTAAGATACAAAACAAACTCATTTGACTTACCAATGACTGCACTTTATTATTGAAATGGGTAACCTCAGCTCCTATCAAAGGACATGGAGAAGTTGACTGAATGACACAGCTCCTGCATTGTAAGTAACTTGTCAGAGAATATTCCTTCTCATTCCAAACAGCATTTAAAGCTAAACTGCCATTCAAGTCTTTCAAAAAGAAAGAAAAAAGTGCTTTACAGAGGCATCAAGAGATATTTCAAAACAGATAAAATATCACAAGCAGCGCTTCACGTTTCCAAATGTAATGTCTTGGGAATGGTCTGGTTAGGAGAAAATAAGTGTATATCATTTATGTTCTTGGCCAAGTCTCACAACATCCAGTTTTCCAACTTCTGTATTTCCAGTCTCCTGAAAAAAACTCATTGACCCACATAATTTTGCAGTGCCTCAGCTTTCTAGCTAAACACTGTGCCTTGGACAGTAAGCTTCTACTGCCTACAGTGTCCTTACTCCATAAAATAGTCAAACTTCTCCTAAGGTCAAAGACAGCTTATGGTTCTCCCTAACATGTTTCAGCATGGTACTGTTGCCTTTATGCTTGGTTCACCTTTCAGAGATTTTCAGCAGCATTCACAATTCACAAAGATGTCCATGAAGGAGAAAGAAACAGGCCAGGGCATTTCATTCATATCCAGGAAAGAATTGCTGGATATTAGACTTTCTTCAAACTTTAAGTAGGAGCACTGGGAAGGTGTGGCCATGAAAGAACAATGCAGACTCAACCACTGCATTGTGGCAATAAAGAAAGCATTGTTACCTCTTGGACAAAGATATAGTGAGGTAAGAGATTCACACTGGTCCTCTCCAAAGGAAATCTCACACACATCAAGAGATTAAAACATGTTACCAAGATCAAAACTCTTTGTAGGAAATGAAAGGAAACCATGTGTTGGATTGAATTTAAAGCTAAAGGACTTGACAAATGCAAGGTGGTATTTAGCAGTAATCAATAAGATTTACCTTCACTTTTCACTGGCATCTGATAAACCTTCAAAGTTTCTTTGAGATGACTAAGACTTGCAGCATCTGAGATGATCAACATCCTATTATCATCTTCTGAAATGGCATCTAGTTCACACAGGCAACTATTAATGGATTCTTTACTTCTTGTATTTGTCTTTCTGAAGAGTTTCCAGATTCTTTTCAGCTCAGTATTACTGCAGCAAGCTTTTCTCACAATGCCTACAATTGAAGAAGTGGGGTGTAAGGCTTAGGCAGACATGGGTTTGAATACTCTACTGTTCAAACCTGCTGCACATATTCCACATTTACAAGATGGTAATTTAGGCCCTGATCCAATACCCACTGAAGTCAGAGAAAAGACTTCTATTGATGGGATGGAAATGGGCCTTGGAAAAGGCCTTATTTAAATTCTTTAACATGTCCAAAATTTCCTTTTCAACAGATAATTTTCCCCTTGTTATTGCTCCCCAATTGACCACTGAGTTTAAATCTACTTTGAATAAAGTCATTTAGGTTTTCATTTTCTTCAAACTGGGGCAGATTTTTGAACTTTCATCAATCAACTGCCATCTGAGATTCAATTGAAACAGTGTAAAACTTCTTGCTGACAAGAGACACCTTGCTAACTGTAGGCATTAAAGTAACTTAGTGATTCCAAATACTTTCATTCACTAGTGAATCCATTCCACAGATTCTATAACAAATTGCAAAGATATGGAGATGCTGATTACTGAGGAAAGGAAGCAAAGTCTCCTGCTGAGGTTACACAAATCTTAAAGGAGATATATCATGATTGCTCTGGGAAAACAGAGGCAGCAAGTGGCCTCTATCACCTGGACCTCCCTTTGACTCTGCAGGCAACGTGGACTTTGCTATCTGGTCTTTGAGAAGTCCAGAAGCAGCAGGAATATCTCCCACAGGTTCAGATTTGGTCTGTGCAAGAGGAGATTTTTCCTCTCCTGACTTCATCTGATGCAGACACTGTCTGGGTCTAGCTGCATGACTTGATGTCCAGGTCAGCTGCATCACACAAAGGAGTCAGGAGCTGCTAGCACACAGTTCCTGCCTACCAAGCCTGGCCTCCTTCATCTTTAAGGCTGAAAAGGATGAACTTGGAGAGGGTTGGGGGGTTTTTTTGCTAGCATCACTTGTTTGATACCAGTTGCATGCTTGCTTCATCACTTACTGAGCTTTTGGGGCAGTGGCAGGGACCTCGGAGAAGGGGAGGAGATGTTTAATGGTTCAATAACATAGCAGCTGCTGTAAACAAGACTGAACAAGAAACAGGTCTCTGCTCTGTGTCCAATGCACACCTCTCCATCTCAATCTCTATATAATTTCTAACACCTCCTAAAAATGAAGCATTCTGGCTTGCTTTCAAGGTCCTGAGACATATTTGCAAGGCAAAGAGCAAATGTCTTCTTACCTGCAGATTTGTAAAACCTGGGACCAACTAAATCCTCCCTAAATTCTCCTGAAGGACAATGTTTTATACATGAAGAGTAAGAAGCATCTCTGTCTAACTGTTTCTGCATGGAACTGATGAGAGCACTTTGCAATTAGGTCATTATCAGTAGCCTGAATATAACAGAGCACATCTTCAAAAGTAGCAGAGTTATCATGGCCTTTATCAGCTTTTACACTTTCCCAAGTGCCTCACAAAAATGTAGAGACAACTTCCAAGAACATCTCATCCACATTTGGTCCAAAATGGGTCAATTGAGGACTAAAACCCAAATGAAATGAATACAAAGTAGGTTACCTATTGAAGAATAACTGTGATTATATGGTTTTCCAGTAAAACTTTTGATAGCTTCATTAAAACATGGATTAGAGTCACAAAGTTACTGTGCCAAGACATCACCAAATTTCTCACAGCAACTGGTAGCAAATTAACACTTAATCCTTAGAAGGAACACATGCCAATGAATAGGCCACTATGTTACAAATCATTTCTTTCAGCCTCCCAGAGTGCCAGGAGCAGTTGCCTCCAGTTAACTCTTAAGGAACAGTCAGGTTGCCATTGTATCAGGCAATATTGTCAGTGTATCAGGACCATTGAATCAAACAACAGAAATATGCTAGGAAGAGTAACTTATGTTCCCTGAAATGCCAAGTAAAAATAGTTGTGTGTGACTGTGACATCTCCCTCTTCCTTCCCCCAGAAAGATCTTCTGCAGATGTCTAGAGCATTTCTAACAACTCATTCTTCTAGTTACCACTGCCAGTGGAGGAATTAACCAATTATTCTAAAATATCCCTCCAGTATCCAAAACTGTGACAGAAAAAAGATGGATTAAAAATCCTATCATTCCCAATCTGAAACAATGACTAATTCCAGACACCTTACCCTCTGCCTTTGGCAGTATTTCAGCTCCACAGACAACACAATATAGTCCTTTCCTGCAAGGCTGGGGCTGTGTTTCCTTCTAACAAGACAATATAGAAATTCATGTAAATACTAGTTTGCATATAGTAACTAGACAACTATCCAGACTGAAGTATTTTTAAATAAACAGAGAAATGTCCTACTTGAAAGAAAGATACCTCTCTGAAACAATGCTTATCATTTATATTAGATAATTATGAAAAAATATATATACATCATTCCAAAAATGCTTAACCTAACTTCAATACAAACACTTCAATGTAAAAGAAGTGGTATTTTATAACTTACAATGCTCCAGGCTATCAAAGATTTAGTTTGGAATTTTGCAGTGGAGCCTAGGATGATAGGTGCCCAACTCTCATTCAATTTCAGTGTAATTATGTTCTTCACTCTGTAAACTCTGCCCTACAAATGACATACTAACCAGATATGAGCAGCACACTGCTTATGTTGAAAGAGGAATCACACCTGTACTGAGTCATGAGCTGGACTCTCTAGGCAGTCCAGACCTGCACCTTCTACCTAGGTTAACAGGACTTGAAAACACTCAGCATTTTTGCTTCCCATCAGAAACAAAGGTATTTACTGAGTGTGTAAATCAAAGATCTCAAGTAAACCATAAATAAGCTATTTAATCTGTCATGGCCAAGCTTTGTGAACGCAGCTCCGGGGAGGGCTCCATCCACGCTCTTCCCAAGCGCTTTTTCCAAGTGCTGCTGGCTGCAAAGGCCAATTTGGGACAGACCAGAGCAGTTGCCAAAGGCACAGCACAAGGACTCCTCAGGAGGTAGAAGCTGCAAGACGCGATTCTTTCTACGCTGTCTTTTCTCCTCCAGAGTGATCCTGCTGCCTGCTNAAGGAGATGAGGCTGCCTAGGTAGTATTTAATCTGTATTATTGCACTTAAAACACTAGATAATAAATCATTCTATGTCCCTTACACCTCAACACTCAACAGCAGCCACTTGACATAGGTGCTTTATCTCCAGGGTACCTTTCTTGTCCAGGTGTAGCCACGTCTCATAACTGTAGCTTTCCTTCTTCTGCATTGTCTCTGAACTTTCAATCCTTCAACAAATTCAAGATTTAATGATTATCTTTAGACAAAGGAGATCATACCTAGCTATTATATCAAAGTATGAGAGGTATTTAAATAAAGTATGTTTAGATTTAGATGTTGCTGTCAAGATGAGAGCTCCCTTCCACCCTATCAACCAGTTCAAGGCCATCAGCATCCAATGATTAAGTGAATACCAGGAAACCTAACCCAAGAAAACATGATCCTTAGCATCAGTGGAACAAACAGTTTCACAAATGACTTACACTAAGTAGTGCAAGATAAAGTTTGTTATAGAAATGCAACAGTATCCTTGCAGAGTATCTAATTGCAGAAAGATGCACTTCTTGTGTCAGGAAAGGCACTATTGAAATCCTCCTGATAAGAACACATTCACTGCTCTGAAGAGGTGGATGTCAGAACATTGTTTAGAGGAACTTTCATGGAAAATTATTAATTAATAACTTTAATAATTAATTAATATTAATTAATTCCATCTCTGCTCTCAGGTAAATGATATAAATATCTTTTATTGAAAGATCAGGCAAAGTATGTTTTATTACAGCAAAATCCTGGCTGTTTTGACTGCAATAAATGAAAGAAATATTTAAAATACTAAAAAAAAAAAAAGTAGACTGAGAAAGAGTTAAAGACCTTTATGTACAAATTTACATTGATGTATTTTGCATGGAAAATGTGTATGTAGGGCCATACAGAGGAGTACACATTTTGATATAAACACATACAGAATCTGACCAAAAGAAATTAGATCCTCTCACAAAAGAAAATGTTAACTTTTCTATAAAACAAGAGACCTCTAAAGAAGCCTCTCATCATCATCATCAAATAACAAAATGTTCAAATACTACTATTTTACCACACAGCTTCTGACAGACACGGTGCCAAAAGAAATTGGAGGGAAACTAATGAAGAATAGACTTAGTTCAGTACCTGGGCTCAATCTGTTGTATTACTTGATCTGCAAAGATGCTGTTCTACATATTTAATGTAAAGCAAAAACCCCTAACAAATGTAGAAAACCATCATTTGATTATATAGGTGTTTGCTTTCTGAGAAACCCCCACTTGTTTGAATGTATTTCGTGGTGGATTAATTAAATCTCTAATAGACAAACCTCCTCAGCTTATAATTACAAGTCAAATGCTCCTTGGGTTTCTGTTTAGAATTTCCAGACATGATATCCTTTCAGCCCTCAGTTAAGATGAAGAATCTTCATTATATCTATAGAAAACTGCATAACTCTCACAGTGAAAAACAAAAAAGCTATAGAGGAAAATTGAGTCTGATAGTAGCAGACATGAAATGAGAAGTAGAAAGCCCTCCCTGCTCTATGGTGAGGCTGTGTGGGAAAGGCTGCTCACTGTCTCCTATGTGCTATTCAATAGGAAAGATGACACACCTTTATTTCTTGATCTGGAAAGACTGATTTTCCTTTTTTTGGTGTCCATCTCTTGAGAAGCTATCTGCTCTGCTGCTACTTCTCTAGGCATCTCTACTTGATTAGCTGCACTATTCTTACTCCCCTCATTTGGCATCATTCCATGTAAACTTCTGCTTCTGTCATCACCATCACCAAGCATTGTTTTAGTCACACTTAGAGCTTCTGAGTTGTTGACTTCAAGAAGATCATCAGTGACTGTGGAGTTTCCACCTTCAATGTGATTCTCACTTGTATTACAGGTGGGAGACAGAGGTCTGAGTTTCTCTTCCTCTGATTCTGCATCATCATAGAGTTCAGGTGTGAAGTAGATACTCTCATCTTCAGCTTCAGCTTCTGCAGGTATGTCTACCACTGAAAGTTCAGATTTATCTCTTGCTGAAGGAAACTCACTGCAGGGCTCCACTTGAAGCTGGAGCTTATCAGGATGCTCTTCAGCAACTGGAGCCTCTGTATTTTGAACTGAATAATGAGTTGTTTCCAAACATGATTCTGGCACACTTGGTTGATGCTCTGAAATCAGTGCTGCCTGGCATTGATTTACACTATCAATAGGTTCACTAGTCCTATTCACGATCTTTTGTTTGCTGCTAGCTGTGGACACACAGTTCTTGGCTACAGGCAAAGGTGTTGAAGTCAATGGTTTAAAGCCACAATCTTCTTTCATAATATCAGCATTAGTCCAACCATTTGTTTTTTCTCTCTCTATTTCAGTTGCTGGAATTTTGGGTGTGGAGCCTCTATGTTTTCTTCTTTGTGTTACACGGTGAGAATGACTCTCTACTTTAATCTTCTGTCCACCTGTGGGGGGAAAAGAAATAAATCACTGAACATTAATTGTATATGCCCTCCCCCTGCTGATTTACAGCATGTTTAGCACATCCAAATTACCACTGTTTTATTAGGGTTACAGTTATTTTATAATACTCATTAAGATCCAACACAAACAAGAGCTTAGATATTACAATTATCTTTGCACGTGAACTGTCTTAATTAAATCAATAGATTAATTGGCATATGTAAAATTAAAGTATGACTGGAGGTCAAATTTACATCTTTCTGAAGTCACAAGCTTTCCTAAAACCTAGCAATGAATATTTACTTGTAAAGCTAGCACTGGAAGAGATTATATGAAAGATGTCTCACAGCAATGTCTCGACAACAGATGTAGCTTGAGCCAAGGCACTCATCTTGTAATAATGCTAATCTTGATGTCTTTCAAATGTATTTCAAATTATCTTTATAGTTTTCAATAGAAAAAGATATTTAAGTGAAAATAATTTTAATTGCACTGTAAACTTATTAAATATCATCAGTTGTTTGAAGACAACCAGGTGGAATGACAATTTTAGTCTGTTGATCATAGCTCATACACATTTGGGAATTATTTGGCACTATGGCACCTTTGTTATTTTAAAAAAAACATTTATTTCTTCCCAAAAAGATGCAACACAACATTTATAATCACTAACAAAGTTTTTTCCACAGGACATGAACATAGTTTGCCTCCTTGTTGCCATAATGTTTACCTGGCTGATTTGCTGCTGTAGGAATGACTGAGCTGATAGTTGGAGTACAATTCATTTCTGAGACCAAATTTTGCTCCTCACTTTTGCCAGGAACTTCAGGTGACAGATGAATAGTTGCCTCCTGTTGAGAGGCTTGAGACAGGTCTCTTGAATGTGAAGGTACATGGAGAAATTCACTGCTGCACTGGGGTGAGCAATCAATGCCCTTCTGGTTTCTGATGGCAAATGCATGTAAGGATTCAAGTGCACTACCAAAATTCTGGTGGTGCTGGATTTGCTGACGAATCCATTTAGATAATCCTAAGGACAGACAAATAACAACAACAACAACAAAGTGTTACTACAAATCTACATCATCTATAGCAGGTATTTCACATCAGGAAACAGCACCCTAATACTGCCAAAACTTCTATCTATAGAGACATTCATCAAGATTTCAAGATGTTGCTCGTGAGACTAAGCTAATGCATGGCCTACTAATCTTATCAAGTCTTCAACATATATTTCTATTACTCTATGAATTACTTCTGTTTACTTAGAAAATGGCAATGTATTTTTAGTGTAGACATGCCAGAGAAGAGGTCTGACTTGTACCATAGCAGCTGAGCTCCATCTGCTGACTAGACTGCAACATCATCTGGTTACAGCATCTTGCCCATCTCTTCCAAACCAAGATACAGAACACAATCCTAAGATATTGCTTTTTACATTTTTAACATTTTTATTTATATATTAATCTCCTGTGCATGACTTGTTTATCTGCATTTATTTCTAGCTAGTACAAAACTAGAAAGAGAAAATCCTTCTTTGTGTATTGAGCTTTTGGTGGTTCCAAATGGCACAACCTTTACCTGTTCTTACCTAAAAAGCCAGATTAAATTCAGGCTGTTCTCTCTAATCATTAAAGCTCCCCACAGGCAGAAAGTAAACATCCACTAGAGACTTCTCCAAAGACCAAATGAAAACCTAGTAAATATTTAATATATACATGCACACATATGTATACACATACATTAGAGATATTTAATACACAAAGATTGAGTCCTGAAGTTTTTCTAGGTCACATTTTAAGAAAGAATTCTCCAATTCTGCATGCTAAAATTCCTCTATCTTTATCTATATATCCAAAAAGAGGAAAGAAATGAAACTGACTGAACTTTGCTATGTTTCAGTATATTTAAAGAACTAGCAATACAGTGTGAGAGTTCTCAGTTTCAGCAGCACACTTGGACTTCAAGGGACATATTTCATTATGACTTTTACTACTCACCTGTGTTTGTATAACCATATTTCTATAATCTTGATTTTTTTTTTCTCCTTATTTGTTAGTATTAGGAACTTTCCTAGAAAGATTTTTACAGCTTACCAGTGATGTACTTATTGGGATTATTTCGGAAGCGGTCATCAACCAAAATCAGGGCACCCCAGTCATTCCTGTGCCTGATACACCTGCAAGAATCACAGAATGTTAGGGGTTGGAAGGGACAGAGAAAGATCATCTAGTGCAACCCCCCTGCCAGAGCAGGAGCACCTAGAGCAGCTCACACAGCAATGTGTCCAGGCAGCTCTGCAATGGCTCCAGACAAGGAGACTCCACAGGCTCCTGGGCAGCCTGGNATCAGTTCCCAGTCTGGACTGATCCATGGGCTTGTTCTTTCCCACATGCAGTACCTTCCAAGCCAACAAAAATAAGTGTATAGATAAGTAGAGAGCATACAGTAAAAAAACTATGGGGATTAGACAACATGGATTGTGATGAGCCAGCTACAATATGTCTGGCACCAAAATATGTTCATCTTCCTTCAGTTCTTGAATTTATTATACAAAAATAGGTAAACTGAAAAACCCCCACACATATATTCATCAGCTAATCAAGCCACACCCTTTGTTTTCCACTCTTAACTGGGTTGTGTAAATACTGAAAGGAGAACATGTAAAAGAACAGAAAAAGGACTGAAGCAACTGCAAGCAGGTTTTTAAACAACTGCATTTTTTTTGCTTCTAAATCACATTATTCCTAACTCTCTTTAGTAATAAAATGAATAATGCTACAGATCAAAGCTGGGAGCAATACTGTGGAGTTGTTAGAGGCCTACAAGGATAATCCAATAGTCACTTCACAAGTGTTGATATTAGTTTTAACATTAGTTGGATTTTCTATAGTGCCTGACAGGAAAAAAAATACATTAAAGAACAGTGATAACAGATGAAATATGGCAAAGAATTTGTCAGTACTAGTTAAGGATTATTATCCACATTGTATAAGAAGAAGACATCCTTTAAAGATGATGTTTACAAATGTCCATAAAAGCACAAGCATATTGGTATCAGGGCTTCAAAATGGGAGTGACAAGGCTGGCTTCTCCACTGAAATAGCATTTATTTCTATTTGAAGTGTCTCCACAGCAAGTAACACTATTAAAACATCTTTAAGAAACAGATTTGATTTCGTCTACTTGCTCATTTTTATATAGCTTTAATAACCATTCTTTTAACTCAGTTTAAATGAATTATGCCCACTGGAGACATAATCCCCACTAGCACTGCAAGGAATTCAGAGTGTCACCTGGCCACACATTCCATCTGTTCTATTCCCAAAGGCTGCTATTTCACTTCATGGACTTGGGTTACTTCATATAATGGAACAGCACTAAATTAAGAGGAAAGTGTCAAATTGAAACCTGTCAGGCTGCTGTTCACTTCCAGCCCTGCAGGCATCTCTGCAGCAAGAAGCTTGCCCAGCTCCTACAGAGCTTAGAACCAACTCGGTAGACTGCTCTGGTTTTATATGCCATCAAACACTGGCATCCTTTGCCAAATCTCCATTTAGGAAGAGCTTAGTCTAATGGTATTATCCCCAATATGGCAACAGCAAAGTCTATTCTCCATTTAATTTTAGACTAGCATAATTTCATTCAAATGATAAATTAGTCATTTTCACTAAAACTAGATGTAAAACATTCTTCACATTGGCAACTCTTCCAATTCATTTCTTTCTATTAGCATTCCACAACTTGCTTAGATTCTTCTTGACAAACTTCTAAGTAATGCTTTTATTCTCCAAAGAGTAATCAGACCTGTAACAACAGGAATTTAAAATGAATTTTGCTAATGTAGGCTATTTTCTCTCCATTTTCTTTCTAAGCCTTCATTTAGCTCCTCACATTTGTATTAGGTCTAATTCAAAGAGCCTTCCAGCTGAAGTTTCTGCTCCTATTTATGTCTGTACCTCTAGCTATGACAGAGGTATTGCCTCTATGATGGAGATGGAGAACAGATAGCTCTATCCTGGTATATGATGTATTTTGTTGGAGAAGTATGAATTAATTCTGTGCTGTTAATAAAATGGAGGGGAATGTTTTCATTTGAGAAGTAAGCTGTACCACTCCTGCTAAACCTGGAAGGAGATCAGTGAGCGTGATAATTGAATTGACCTTTTGCAAAGGTCTAAGCAAATCCCTCCCTGTTTCTCCTTCTCAAAAATACTTGGAGGCTAAACATCAAACAAACTGTTCTGAGCCCACCAAGAGTGTGAGCAATTAGTACATTTGAAAAGACCTAAGAATTTCCCTTTGGTTTACAAGCTCAAGAACTATTTGTGTCTCCAAATGCTTTCCTTTCTGCCTCTCTGGACTAGCAGCAATAAAACCTGCAACAGACTGAAAACCAGGCACTTGCCAGGAAAGAACAGCTGAAGATCTGATTCCTGCAATACAAGTTTTTTTGACCTGATTCATCCCTTTCATTTTGAGGAATTAATCCGTAGAGATCTCACAAAAAAAGTTTAAATTATGTTCAGTTTCTCTCACCTTCCCAGGGCTTGGTTCAGAGCCCTGTAAGCTTGAATTTCATACCACTGACTCCCTGGTAAAAGGCCTCTTGTATTTTTGTGTTGATCATTGTATTTCCTTTTTAACTCAACCTAAGAGAGAAAACATCAAATATTATCATCTAATAATTATGTTGGAAAGGAAATATTCTAAAAGAGAAGCAGCAAGCATCAATTAAATAAGTGAATATGTAAAGAGTACTTCAGTGTTTCAGCTTTGTATTTTATATATATACTAAAAAATTATGGCTTTTATCCTTCTGAAGTTATTGTCAACCTGATCCATTCCAGTAATTTCTATGCAATAACACAACAAACCCACACTTCTCCAAAACTCTATGTGAGCAAGAGAAGGATGAGCTGTTCAAACAGGCAAAAACACCCAGGTACAAGTAAATGGACTGACTAGACCACAGTTTTATTTGCTCCTCTGGAAGGAAACAATAGATGGAGATGTTTATCCTTTCCTTTATCCCAAATGCTGACTCCTAATCTTTTGCTGGGACCAGCCCATATTCTCAAATGAGGGTTAAGCAAATCTAACCCCTTCTGCAGAAGCTAAGGGAGTACTTTAGAGCCAGAGCAGCCTTGCCAGAGTACTTGCAGCTTGTCACACCAACTCTAATTCCTAGCTTGGCACCATCTTCTGTGCTTTGGAACCAACTGTTTCACTGGCTCAGTGGCAAGCAAAAGTGGCAGCTCAGGTTTGGAGGCCCATGGGTCAGCACAAGGCAGAAAGGAGCATGCTCCTCTTCTCTTAACAAGGCTCTCTCCTAGCTACCTCAAAAGCAGATCTGATATCAACTGCCATAGCAAGTCCTGCTCCCCTCTGATCATATGGATAGCTCTCATCTGATCTGGAGCACAGCTTTGTATTTAGATATTATACACAGTTCCATTACAGACCAAAAGGATTTGTTATTATGGGGGGGGAGGGCTGAATTTTATTTTCTATAAATAAACAAACACAAAAGTACCCCAAAAAGGGGCTTTCCATTGCTCTTTTGTCCAATATTAACCTTTCTAAACTGACAAGTGAAAGGACACGCTTCAGGAGAGAAACCAGCAGACTTCTAACCTCTTCTGACAGGTAACTTTCAAGTTGCATTTGGGTAAGAAATTTTATTTTATGTACTTATGCCCTTTAAATTGCCTGTCAAATTGACCAATTCAATCCTTACAGCCAGAAAATAAATTCAGTTTGATTTCACAGATTGAATATTTGCTCCAGTCACTCAGGATTTATGGACTGGCATCTGAGGTTTCTGTTGCAATTTTCAAAACAGAAGATGATTTCTTCTGAACATTTTATGAACATTAAAACCATTCCTTTAAAAGGAACTTAAGTGTATCCATGCATTTCTACAAGTGGAAATAACACCTGGAGAAACCAAAAGGTTCTCCTCACCATCTGAAATCATAGAACAGTTCCAGCTGGAAGAGACCTTGGAGATCATGAGTGCAGCCTTTGGCCTAGCCCTAGCAACCTGCTCAATGATGCCTCCCAATGCAACATCCACCTGGCTCTTCAACCCCTCCAGGGATGGGGACTCCAGCACCTCCCTGGGCAGCCTGTTCCAATGGCTCACAACCCTTGCAGCAAAGAAATTCCTCCTAATGTCTAGCCTGAACCTCCCCTGGGGCAATTTCCATCCATTTCCCCTTGACCTATCACTTTCCACTAGGGCGAATGAGAAGTGCGAAAACTTCCCTGAAGTCTTTCAAACATCACCAATGATAATATGCTCCTGTAGATACTTTGCATTTGTCTTCTAGTCCTGCTAAGTTTTCTAACGATTTCTTCTTTTGAAGAATTTCTGTTGTTAGTAAGATTTTTTTGCCCAATTGTAACCAATGGAGCTTTATCACAGTTTCTTACTTTGCTAGCAGACTGTTCAAAACAATATTAGAATCGAGTCATGTGTCTTACACTGATAAAAATGGTGATATTTTCAATTATGTGCATAAAACCAGTGAAGTAACAGGAGAATGCAAATCAAGTAGATCATCTGCACTGTACCCTGTGAATAAAACACATTACTTTTCAATTCTTCTAATCCATGTTAGCATTATGCAAATGTATAGTGCTTGTGTTGCACATCACCAGTGACATTTCAGTTCTCCAAGTACACAGAAATCTCTTGGTCTACCTGTGTAAAGTCTCTTTAAAACGTCTCTTTTCTCTCTTAATTAACAAAGAGAGTTAATGGAAAATAAACCTTCTGTTTTCTCACTTCAATGGTCATGCCTCAGCATGAGATGACAACTCAGATTGCTGAGAGCTCACTTTTCATTACAAGTCCACTAAAGGTAAAAGGGCAGAGCATGTCATTTTAATGCAATCAGAATCTGTTTCATTGTAGAACTCTTACATGATCAAGCATCAAATCAACGCCCAATTCAGAATGACATCTTACATATGTGAAAAAGGCAGACTCTCCTGCTAGCAAATATCCTAAATGTGCAGGAAACCACAGGCTAGAAGGGATTAGTTAAAATGTCAAAAGACAGCCTTTTACTTTTACCTGTTCATCCTTAAAAATATACTCTTAGCTATGAGGCATGCTTTACAGACAAATAGCTTCAGCAAGCAGCAGCAGAAGGCCTGTGGCAAGCTCTGCCATCTTGTAGCTGTCACACAGATTAGGCTTTGATCTATCTGGGAGGTCATGGGCACATTCACATTAACTGAAGTCTAACAACATTATACCTGCTAACCACTCATTCTTCTCATGCTTAATTAGGTCGACATCTTTCACCGTGGAATATTAGCTGAGAAATAGCAACAACAACTAAATGCCATGAGGACATTTTTCTTTTTAGGACTGGGAGAAGTATTTTGAGGCACCTTGTGCTACAATTCAGAAGAATTTTCCAACCAGAACTAGCAATACAAGTGTTTCTTTGTCAGCAACAACATTAAAATCCAATCTAATGAAAGTTGTTGAAGTGTTTTGATCAACCACAAAAAAAAAGTTACACTGCTTCACATGAAGAAACCCAGAGTGATTCAGGATTCAAGTGATACATAAGCACATAAAGTGGATTTACACTGTGATTACCAAGGACTAGATCAGTCAGTTTATGAGAGAAAACTCAGAAGACTAGCTCAAAAAGTAGAGTTTGGTTTTAAACCCTAAAATAATCTGCAAATTCACATACAGAAACCTTAGTAGCAACACACCAGGTTGAACCAGATCTACTCAAAATTAACAAAAATATGGCTATAGTTAACAACAAGGTAGAGAAGACAGAGAGAAGACAGAGAGAAGAC
>VWZO01005325.1:49297-69404 GCA_013396975.1 Bucco capensis | reverse complement strand
CCCCAAGTGATTTTCAGACTGTGCCTCAAACATATACAGTAATGTTGTATTAATTATAAATCATTTTATTGCCTTATTTTTATTCTTATGCTCTAAAATTCTATAGTATTTATGCTGAGCTTGTTATTGTTATGTATTTATTATTTAAATATCTGACTTCATAGCCATTTGCACTTCTACATACAGTTCGATTTTTGGAAACTAATCATAAGTGCAATCTATTAGCCCTTACAAGCCATCCAACTGAATTTGATTGAAGTCCTTTCTGTTGATTTTACTGGTCACTGAACACAGCCAAATCTTGGATAAATATAGCCCTTTATTTCAAGAGAGATCAGCTTCTTGTGTATTCTTGGTCACATCCACAGATTTACAGTTTACTACCATTTCCTGGCAGAGCAATGACAGCTACTGGAGCAAGAATTTAAGTGCAATATCATCCTCTTTTCCTGCTGTCCACAGAGCCATTTCTGAAGCTCCGTGTACTCAGTCCTGCTCTGACTGAGATTATTGCAGCGCAACAGTACAACAGGGCAAGCTGCAATTACTCCCAGAGGAAGAACTCAATAGTTATCTTCCACCATGTGTCTTCCACCAGCCAAAACACAAGTGACAATAAACACATACACATGCCATCATCTAGTGTCACCAAAGCATGTGACATCTTAAATGGAAAAAATAAAAGGAGAGAAATGTGATCCCAGAAGTCTTTTAAACACACTTTCTTCTGCTCCTAGGCATGTTCGTTTAATGAGTTTCCTACGATGTTTGGTTTATGCAGTCCTTTCTAAGAATTTTTGAAGAAGGTACTAACAAGTTGGTAACAAACTGAACTTTGTGGTGGTGCAGCCTCACCTCAAGCATTGTGTGCAGTTTTGGGGACCGCCCAGACAGGGGTGGTGTATGCCCCATGGAGCCATGCCAGCAAGCAGCGGTGGTGGCAGCTGGCATGCTCTGCATGTCCTGGAGCAGCTGCAAGTGGCGGTAGTGGAAAGAAGGGGCGATGCAGCCTCGAGGTAGTCACGGTGTGGAAGACGGAGTGTGAATGGAGTGCCAGGAGGAACATCTTGCCCCGCAAGGAGTGCTGGGTACACTCCACTTCCAAGAAGATGGCGAGAAAGCATGGTCTCCTCCATATTGGCTCAGGCGTGCTCAGACTGGCTGGACCATCCCTTTGTCTCCTGTCCACTCATCCACCTATCACCATCATCTACCACCCTGGTTTCCTTCATACACCATCTCATCTGCCTCCTCATCTTAATCGGACTGTACCCGAACAGGTTTTACTGTGAGTGGGGGGGACACAGTGGTGCGAGGGGGAATCAGGAGGGTTTATCTCATTCTGTATTTCATTGTTATGTATTTTTCTCTGTTAAAAGTTATTCTTTACAACTCACCACCCAGTGTGCAGAGTGAATTATTCCTTTTTCTTTCCTTTTGGGGGAAGGGGGAGGTTCCTTAACTTGTTCTTTCGTAAAATGTCTTATCAAACCAAGACAGTGCAAAATATGATAATTAGTTATGCAGCATGTGAAACAATACTGTGGTTGCAGTCTGATGATTTCTGGCAGGATTTCTTTGTAATTCAAACTACTATGTGTTATCTTTAGGACCAAGTTACTATTACATCATTTAGACTTTTGAAGAAACTGCTTCTTTGCTTGCATTCTGAACTTTTTGCCGGAAATTCCATTACACTTCTGAAGACATTATCTTTTACCTGCTGATTTCCTGCTGTAGGTAGCTTAAATATGTTGTACAAAGCATAGATAACTCTTGATAGTATAATTTTTTCCAAAAATATTGTATCTTATGGAAAAATTATCAAAGAATTTATATAAATTGTCTTGTCCAGAGAATGTAGACTTTGAGGGGAAAAACTAATCAGCCTGTTAAATTGCTTTTTAATTTTACAACTGCATTCAAGAATGTAATAATTATTCATAATAATTTTTCATAAAATGCTAAATAATAAATTTCAATTTATTAAAGTGAATTGAGGCAAACAAACAACGCTGGGTACACGTGGGGGACTCTATTTGCCCTCCAACCCATGCACTAGAGGGGACTCCCGTTTTTCCAGTTTTTATAGACATTCATAAATGGGCGTGTTCTTCCAGTAATTTTTCACGCCCTTTCCCTGATATGGGACGTGGTGGTGACACGCCTCCCACAGCAGGGAGTGTTGACTAACTTCCTTGGTTCAGACGTTTGCCCTTGGGGTAACCTCAGTTACAGGCACTCCAGACATTCCCTCCCCAACACAGAGCCCCTGTTGATCCACCGAGAGACACACCCAAGTGTCTCTCACAAGACATTAAAACACTACATATAACTTGTGGTTATGCAAGGAAAGGTTATATTTTATCATCTTGTCACGAATCAGATGTACATATATCACAAAGAAGACAAACATTTTAAAACAAATTTTAAAAAAATTGTTTTGATTTAAAAGATATGATGTTTTTGTGAATAATCAACCATGAAATGAGTTTGCAAACTTCTACAAGGACACACTTGCTCTATTTTAAAAATACATCATATAAAATAAATATATAATGAATTTTACCATCATCGTTTACCTGTAACAAGAATAGGAGATTGGATTACTAATGTCTGAAACCTCCATTTGGCTGAAGAGAACCTAACAGCTAAAGAAAGATTTGTCCCATATTTCCTTTCCATTCTTCCATTCAGTTAATGAGTAATTTGTGGCATAATTTGGCTATTCACAGAGTGGCTCGATTTCAGCAAAATGTATTCTTTTTAATATAGAAGCAATCATAACGGAACTAGGACATTAAATCCTAGAGATTTCAAAAGAAAAACTGTAGAAGGTTCATTTTGTTCATAAAATGCAGAAGACGCCACAACATTTTGCTTTGTAATGGTTATATAATTTGAAAATATTAGAAGTGCTACAAAGTAAAAGTACTGGTTTACATTTAGAAGCACCAATTCCCAATCACTAACATGGGTATTAAGTTTGTCATGATTAAGGAAATGATGTGTTTAAATTTTTGTTGATTTTAACTATTTTTTTATTATGAAAGTTCATCATTTTCTTAAGCTTAGCACATTTGAATGCAGCTCAAAATGTAGTTTACGAGTTGAAAGTATCTTTACACCTAAGAAGAATTGGCTGTAGTGAAGAAAGAAATTAGGAATTCCAAGGTTTGTGACTCATGCATTTAGCAACTAACATTCTCAGAGGAACGGCCTCCAGTGTGAGGTGTTGCAATTTGCTTTGCAAAATCCTGCTGCTTACATAGCTACTTGTATTTTATGCAAAATTTGTGAGCAAAAGGTTTGCTTATTGGGCAACTGCTATTTATACCACTGTTAAACATCACCATGTAACAAACTGCAGAGAATACCAGAAGTCAAAATAGTTCCTCCGTTCAGCTTGTGGCCTTCAGTTGAGAGTGCAGAAAATTTACAGATTTACGATGTCATGCCACATGTTTCAAAGAGGTACAGCTGCATGAGCAAGCCCTTAAAATTTCAGGTGATCATAACACAAACATCAGCTTACGTGTCTTATTTTCTTTTGGATTATCTTGGCTATGGCTGTCTCCAAGAACTGTGGCTATGTAAAACTTGAGTTAAAGTAAAAAGACTTTGGATTTCAAGTATAGTGTAGTCACTGAGCTTGTTCAATAAAGTGTGTTTGTGTGCTCATTTCTGGCAAGCATTTGTTGGTACACTGACGGCAACAAATCTTTTTCAAAATGTATTTCTTGCCTGCCATTTCTATATCTAGTTCATGAGCACAGTGCCTGTGATAATATATTTTAACAGCAGTGTCCGAAAGGAAAGACACTAATAAGTTTGGAGGTTTTGAAAATTTTGAGTTGTGCGACATGTCTTAGGAGAAAAGTATTGATTTTATATTTGCAGGTTTTATCAGAAGTAGGTTATATCAGGGTGCATTCCATACAAAAAAATGTTGAACTCAAAATAAAAAACTTAAAGTGTTTTGTTGAGGGATTTTGTTTGTCTTGTTTGTTTTCAAAGAATGGAAGGATAAAATCAAGTATCAGCCCTCTAAAATTAGAGTTAGCATTCTTCCTGCTTTTTTCTATTATTTCTAGCTCCAAAAAAAGCATCAAAATATGCTTTGAAGGAAAGCTTAAGTATTTAGAGGCTTTAAGGAGATATACAATATAACAGTAATCACACAAACGTTCCCTGGTTTGCTGGCAGTATTTTCATCAAGTGAGTAGCAGTTTGCTTAAGACTTTTATTATCATCTGAGAATTCTTGCTGTGGATGGAATATTTATACTAAGTGGAAAGCAAGTTTCTGTTATGTCAGCCAGGAAGTCCTTTTCTAATATAATGGAGGTTATCGCCTTGTTTGGTGTGTTAATACTCTTCTAGAAGAAAAAGGTGGATGTATAGTAGAACTCAATTCTGCAACTATTATGCATAGCAGTTACAGTAAATTTGTAAAACTGACTTGTATATTCTTCAGATGCCTTGCCTTGCCTTGCCACCATCTTTACCTTAGCCTTCATCTTGCCTTGTCTTCTTTCTTTTGGAAGTCCGAAGCCAAAAAACATAGAAAGCAGAATCAGGCTGTAAGGCGGAATAGTTTGCTGCTACTTGCTGTAAAAAAAAATAGGACTATCTAGGCTTTTTGCATATTGTGCCAGAATAATTAAAGCACAACAAAATTCTTATTTATAAGCATCATGTTGAATTACTCAGAACTTCCTCTTATTATTATTAATTTTTTTTCCCCTGGAATGGATAGTAAGTCATTTTGTGCCTTAGCATTAACACATGCATGAAATGACACATGCAAGACCAGTCAAAATTATTCACCTTTTTACAGAGTGTAAGGGGGAAAAAAGTAATTGTATACACAATCACCTACTGCTTCCTTGTCAGAAGAGAAGCAGCATGGTGATAATTACAGCAATGTCTCTATGCCAGGCAGCTTTCCGCTCCTGCTGCATTCCAGCAACTTCTCAGCAGAAGGATCCTCTAACCCAGGACCTGGGTGAGGATTTAACAACAGCCAGAGCTGCTTATTCCCAAGGAGTCCTAACTCCCTGCTTCTCAAAGTGGTCCTGGACTATTGCTTAACAGCACCTGGTCACCTGCATCCTGCCTCTTGAGAAGATCACGTTGCAGAGTCTTTCTATTTTCACCAATATTTACACATTTATTTTGGCAACTGTTTATTTTTAAATGGACAATTGAGGCCTCTGGCCCTAACAGAGAGCTGTAATAACTTTCAGCTGGCTCTTTGTTGTAACTGCTGTTGTGTCTTACCTACAGTTGGCAAAACACTGGCTGAGGTAGTTCAATGCAAAAAAGAGGAGAGGGCTTGATTCTGGGATGATGTAATGGGAAACAGAGTTGCAACTGAGAAAGCCTTTCACTATAAACGAGGTCACAGACACAAAAGTCTCCCCTTGTGGGTAGTTAGTGTGTGTAGATAGGGATTGGCGACCGGAAGATCTCGTGCTTTACGGGAAGATAGAGCCCCATTCATGACACCTTGATAGCCAATAGTGTCTAGGTTATGATGTGAGCAGACGGAAATTACGCTATGAGTGCGGGGTATATAATGTCATGTTACGCACAAATAAATGCCATTTGCCATTTGCCTTGCACCACGGGTGTCTCTGAGCTTATGGACCGAGTGACCTGGGGTTGGTCACCATGCTGTTCCTGAACCAGGTCGTCGCGCAACAAGTAGTGCCGAAACCCGGGAAAGAAAAACACCTGGACTCAGGTGAACGGCGGCTGAGGCAGCTGGACCAGCCTGGCAGAGAGGACGCTCTCGGACCAATGAGGAGGATGGACGCCCTCGTGAAGGTCGTATTGCAGCTGCATAAGCAGTGGGGTATAGATTGCAAGTGCAAAGATTTTACTCTCGCGGTTACGAGATTCACGCAGATCGGGGTAATCGATCAGCCGGTGGATGTTCTCCACCCGGAGGCATGGGTCCGGTGTACTAACGCACTCGCAGAGGAAATGAAAACCTCGGGGTGCGGGAATACCTTAAGTCGTGGAGAAGAGTCAAACAAGCCTGGTGGAAAGCCATCCAAAATCAGGAGATCTGGAGGGTGGCAAAGAATTGTCTGCTAGCCACCCCTCCGCTGGGGGTCGGCGCGGCTACGCAGACAGTGCACCCCCCAAATGATGGTGGTTCCATGGCGTCTACAGACCCGCACGAGGGTGATATGTCCCCTCAACGCCCAGACCCCGATCCACCTCCAGAGGGACAGGTACAGGCTGAATCCTTCTGGGGTGGGCTAGCCAAGGAGGCTAGGAATGCCGCAAGGAATGGCCGCCACCGTATATTCCCCAAGATGGCGCTGGGCAGAAAGAAGAAGGGCGGGGCCAGGATGGCCGTGGCGCAAAAAGGGAGGAAGTGGTCAGGAGGGAAGGGTCAGAGACCAATAGTGAACGTGAACGTAGTGGGAGGAACAACCAGAAGAAGGAGGGGCACGTGCGCAAGACTCGCGAAACGCGCGAGACTTGAAAGACCAATCAGAGTAACCATTCAAGCGAACGCCTATACAGGGCGGGAACCTCGCCGAGCAGTAGGCGGGGTGAGCTAAGGGGGAGGGAACGGACCGCCCGCAGGAGGAGTGGGCGGGGGCGGAGTCCAACAAAAAGGCACCGGAGACCGGAAGTGACCAGTCAGTCCAGTTCTGACTTCGAGTCAGACAACACCTTTGACGACCAATCTTCAACTGACTCGGGCCCCGAGGAGGACAGAGGAAGGACAACAACAGTTAAACATAAACACAATGAACACAAAAAGGAGCCACAAAGGGAATCCCAACCGCTTCCCCCTACCAACGGGGAATCAGTTCCCCTTACTGACTGGAAAGAAATACAGTCTACGTGTGCCACCTTGACACCAGCAGCCGCGTTAGCGTTCCCAGTCCGGACGATAGATGGAGGACAGAGAGCTTATTCACCATTAAACCCTAAGGATGTGCATGTGNACGGGGAATCAGTTCCCCTTACTGACTGGAAAGAAATACAGTCTACGTGTGCCACCTTGACACCAGCAGCCGCGTTAGCGTTCCCAGTCCGGACGATAGATGGAGGACAGAGAGCTTATTCACCATTAAACCCTAAGGATGTGCATGTGATTATCAAAGCAATCGCAGATAAAGGGCTTAACTCTGCCATGGTTTCTACCCTCATAGACGGTCTTTTCGGGGGAGACGACATGCTCCCATTTGACATAAAACAGCCTTGCAGAATGATTTTTGATGGGGCAGGGATGATTGTTTTCAAGCAAGAATGGGAGGAAAACTGTACGAGGTTCCTGGGTTGAGCAGTGGCCCTTGTCTCAGGCTTGAATGGACGCTCTTCTTAAGCTAATCGACTGCGAACTACAACTGGGTCATATAGAGCCTTCCACCAGCCCATGGAACACCCCGGTGTTCGTGATACCCAAGCGGAGAGGCGAAGGATTTTGTCTCTTTCACGACCTACATGAGGTGAATAAAAGAACTGAACCAACGGGTCCCGTTCAAACGCTGTTGCCCATGAGCTCCATGGTACCAGAAGGACAACCATGTGCTGTTCTTTTCATAAAAGACTGTTTCTTTTCTATACCATTGCATGAAGATGACAAGGAGCGGTTTGCCTTTTCGATCATATTCCCAAACAGTCAATGTCCCAACTTACACTTCCAGTGGAAAGTGCTACCTCAAGGAACGATCAATTCACCCACTATTTGTCAGATCATGGTGGATCGAGCACTTGCACCAGTTCGGAATGATAATCCGACTGCAACCACCATTCAATACATGGACATCTTGATTGCTTCACCGTCCGGAAGCCAGGTGGACCAGCTGATATCATCAGTTTCAGGCACTTTACAAGGGAATGGTTTCCAAATCGCAAATTCAAAGATCAAAAAAGGACCATGTATAACCTTCTTGGGAGTGGGAATCACCGGTTCCTACATAACCACTCCCCGGATGAAAATCCGCCGAGACATTAACACTCTCCACGATATCCAACAGCTAGTAGGATCCTTGCAATGGCTCCATAATATCATCCTAATTCCTCCTGAAATCATGGTCCCCCTGTGTGACCTCCTGAAGGGAAAGAACCCATGGGAACAGAAAACCCTTACTGCAGAAGCAATGAACTCTCTTGACTTTATCGAACAGCAAATGTCAACAAGCACACTCGCAAGATGGAACCCAAATGTGCCACTTGACCTGTATGCACATTTCACAAAAGAAGGGGGAGGAGGGGCGATAGCCCAGGGACCCCCTGACAGAGCTCAACGAATACTGTGGGTAGTCTTGGGAAGAGTGTCGCGTGCATTTTCCCCAGGAGTCGAATGCATTAGCAATCTCATCATGAAAGGCAGAAAACTCGCTCTGAGACACCTAGGCATCGAACCTGCCAAACTATACCTGCCCTTTCGCAAACAACTTCCAACGCAATCTGTAATAATGTCAGAATACCTACCTATAGCTCTTGCTGGATTTGGGGAGAGGTTCAATACACAGCAAAACCACCATGGACTCAGATGCTGGCCATTGTCGACAACGATCTTCCACAAAAAGTTATGGATAGACCTCAAGAGGGGCCAACAGTCTTCGCAGATGCGTCCTCGATCACTTCAACCGCAGCAGCCGTATGGCAATTGGGAGATGAATGGCACAGTGTCAAAGTGACTGACGACACGCTTTCAGTCCAATAACTGGAAGTAATGGCTGTGGTGCTAGCATGTGGACTATTTCCAACAGAACACTTCAACATAGTGACTGACTCAACGTTTGTGGCCAAGCTCNACCATGGACTCAGATGCTGGCCATTGTCGACAACGATCTTCCACAAAAAGTCATGGATAGACCTCAAGAGGGGCCAACAGTCTTCGCAGATGCGTCCTTGATCACTTCAACCGCAGCAGCCGTATGGCAATTGGGAGATGAATGGCACAGTGTCAAAGTGACTGACGACACGCTTTCAGTCCAATAACTGGAAGTAATGGCTGTGGTGCTAGCATGTGGACTATTTCCAACAGAACACTTCAACATAGTGACTGACTCAACGTTTGTGGCCAAGCTCTGTTTGGCCATGTCAGGCCCTGGCGTCTCAACATCCACAGCAGGGACCGAGTGACCTGGGGTTGGTCACCATGCCTTTCCTGAACAAGGTCGTCGTGCAACATCCCCTTTATTATGCATTCCTATGCAGTGCAAATTATCAGCTTACAGCTGTACAGGTAAGGTCACAGCAGAACTGTGAATCCATAGAAGTGCTCTGGATTTTTATTCCCTTTGTCCATGAGGAAATCCTGAAATCAATAAATCAAATTACATAGTTCAAAAAGCACTTCTTATAAAGGAAAGCTATGTAGGAGGGAAGTGGTGTTGTTAAGCCAACCTAATATACTGGGTCCTAAAGACTTTATAAAATTTATCTTGTGCAACAGAGATAGTAGACCTTATGTTATACCTGTCGCTGTTTACAGCAGGTAGCTGCTGCTTAACCAACTTGATCTCTTTCTATGACCATATGATAGATGGGATGGGAGGGAAAGGCTGTGGATATTGTCTACTTGGACTTCGGTAAGGCCTTTGACACAATCTCCCACAGCATTCTCCTGGAGAAACTGGCTGATCATGGTATAGACAAATGTAATTTTTATTGGGTTAAAAACTGGCTGGATGGCCGTTCCCAGAGAGTTGTGATTAGTGGAGCGAAATCTAGCTGGCTGCCAGTCACCAGTGGTGTCCCTCAGGGCTCAGTTTTGGGGCCAGTCTTGTTTGGCATCTTTATTGATGATCTGGACACGGGGATTGAGACGACCCTCAGTAAATTTGCAGATGATACCGAATTGTGTGGGACTGTTGATGTGCTGGAGGGCAGGGACGCTCTGCAGAGGACTTCGACAGGTTGGATAGATGGGCTGCGGCCAGTTGTACGAGGTTCAATAAGGCCAAGTGCCATGTCCTGCACTTTGGGCACAACAACCCCAGGCAACACTACCAGCTTGGGGTGAGTGGCTGGAAAGCTACCCAGCAAAGAAAGACATGGGGGTGGACAGCCAGCTGAATATGAGCCAGTAGTGTGCCCAGGTGGCCAAGAAGGCCAACAGGATCCTGGCTTGTATCAAGAATAGTGTGGTGAGCAGGAGAAGGGAGGTTATTGTGCCCTTGTACTCAGCACTTGTGAGGCCTCCACTGGAGTACTGTGTTCAGTTGTGGGCCCCTCATTATAGGAAGGACATTGAGATGCTGGAGCGTGTCCAGAGGAGAGCTACCAATCTTATGAGGGGTTTAGAGAACAAGCCATATGAGGAGAAGCTGAGGGAGCTGGGCATGTTTAGTTTGGAGAAGAGGAGTCTGAGGGGGGCCTCATTGCCCTCTACAACTACCTGAAAGGCAGTTGTAGTGAGGTGGGTGTTGGCCTCTTCTCCTTAGTAACTAATGACAGAACCAGAGGGAATGGTCTGAAGTTGCGCCAGGGTGGGGTTAGACTGGATATTAGGAACAAATTCTTTAGAGAAAGAGTGGTGAGGCACTGTAACAGCCTTCCCAGGGAGGTGGTTGAGTCACCTTCGCTGTAGGTGTTTAAGAAATGTGTAGACGTGGTGCTCTAGGACATGCTCTAGTGGGCAGGGGTTGTGTGGTGTGTCTGTGTTGGTTGTGGGTGTTTGGGGGGTTTTTTGTTTTGGGTTGGTTTTGTTTCTGGGGTTTTTTTTGTGTTTGTTTTTTTATGTGTTTTTTTTTTGTTGGACTCGCTAATGTGAGAGGTCATTTCTAGCGATGAAGATTCTGTGATTCTAGCTTTTAAAATCTATAAGCAGTATCTAACCAGTAAAATCACATGAGAAAATAGTTGACAGAACATTGCATCTGCTGTACTAGAACGTTGTCTGATTCTTAGTTCACCTGACTAGTGACCCTGTAAATTTGTATTTCAGTGAATTATTCCTTTTATGAGAGCATAACCACACAGAGCTAGGTCCTTAGAGAGAATTCTGGAGTCTGATCTTCAAAACATCTCTGGACTAACCAGTAGAACACTCTGCTTGTGTAGAGTAATTCATGGGGACCTTCTTGATCTTTCAGTGATAGATAGCAGAGATGTTTAGTGTCCACACAGGTTCTGCTGTTACAGTTCTCACACATGAGAACATAACTGAAGGAGCAAAGTCTGTCCTGCCCAGAAAAATTTATAACATATGACACCTCACAACTTGCATTGATTGCATCTTCTTTTTTTCAAATCCTTATGTGACCAAGGTAACTTTACATATGGTAAACTCAAATATGTCTTTTACCCTCTCCTTTTCCTCTTTTTAGACTATATCTTGTTGAAGGAGTGCATTGGCAGGAGAAAAAAAAACCATGAAGCTGGAAACCGTGAAAGTACATACCCTGCTAATGCAACAAGCCTAGTTCTCTAGTTCACTGAATTAGAGTAGTAGCTGTTGTTTCCCCAAAGGGTGCCTGTCGGAGTATCAAAGCCAACCAGGAGCCTGTGGTCAGCAACTTCACAGGCTAAAAGCAGATAAACAGGAACTCATTTGTGTATTTATGGATGCTTTGGGGAAGGGAAGAATATAGCTAATGAAGAAGAAGGATGGGAATTTCCTCATCAGAGTTTTCCAACATGCTCTAGTGATTTGGAAGAGCAGTTGTACCAAAAGCCAACAAAATATAAAATCCAATTTTTTAGATAATTTTGAAAGTTAATCCTTATCTGCTAGAGAGAAGGAAGTTAATTTTTCTACAATCACTTGTGAAATACAGTAATTGCAAGCACAGCTGTAAGTTGGCAGAATCTGCATGAACAAGTGCTCTTACTTGTTTCCGGGTTGCAGCTGTTCAGTTTGTGGGAGCTTATGCCTGTTGTGCCTCTCTGAAGATGCCAGTTTTCACAGCTAAAGGTAGTATTCTACTACACTTACATTCTTGTTCTACATCTCATGAGTAGGTACAGGTAAGATATTGAAGTATCAATCTGGTAGTCAATATTAGGATTTTTACCAACAAGTGGGAGTCTGCTGACTTTAAGCTGATTACCATTGCAATAAAAATTTAAGCCCACACCAGGATTTGTTTCTGTTCTGATCTGAATTTGAGTGCTTTCTTATCTTTAAGCGGGTGCTTAAAACCTGTTGAAGTCAGACATAGTGCATGAGTTAAGCATTCTCCCAGACCAGGAAGAGACCAGTGCATGTAAAGGTTGGAGGTTAGTTACCATGATGGTGGTGGGGAATGCCCTATGTGCCCCATTTTAATGTCATTACTGAGTATCTGGTTTTAAAAGCGCTTTTGCATACACGAAACAGTCTGTTCTCCAAACTACAGTACTGATCCTAGTTTCTCTGTTACATTACTTTTCTCTTTCAGTCACTGTTACTAATGAATTAGTAAAAACAACCACAAAAATAAAATCACACATTAAATGAGGTAACACAAAGCAGTCTCATCAACCAGAAATTAAAATTATTCTTGTACAACCATGCGTTACCTAGAATTGCATCAAGCAGCTAAGGAAGGTATTTCTCCTTAACCCTTGTTAGACTAAGCACATTGATCCCAAGGCTCCACTACTCCCTCTTCGAAGGGAGATGGTTGGGGTACTCTCCCCTCAAAGCATTCAGCTGTTTATTTTCTCAAACCCTAGAACAAAGCTCATTTTCAGGAAGGCAATGGGATATCCAGCTGTGAACACCCTCTCAATCACACAGCAGCCGCAGACCCTTCCTCAGAGGCAGGGCAGACACTCTCGCAGGCTACGGACGGGCCTTCACTTCCCAATTTGTAGCAGCGCTACCCATCCCTGGCCTGAAACTCTAAGGAGACAGAGCAGAGGCTGGGCTGCTGCCGGCCTGTGGAGTTGATGTGGGGAGATGAGGGACGGCTTGAGGCAAAGTGGGGCAATTCGGAAAGCTGTGTGGAGTTGTGCGGAACTGTGCAGTATGGGGAGGTGCGGTGCGGTGAGAGGCCGTGCAGGAGGTGGTGCGGTTTGTGTGGGGCGGTGCGGAACGTTGTGGGGAGGTGCGGAGGGCGGTGCAGGAGCGGTGTTTCTCCTCTCTCCCGCCACGAGGTGTCAGCAGAGGTACCCGCATCGCCACGGCGGGAGCGGAAAATAAGAACTCAACCTCCGCCTGCAAGTTAAAAAAAAAAAAGTCATAGTACTACAAACCGGCAGCTTCGTGCCTGAAACATTTTTCTCTTTCCCGACTCTCCCCTAGATGGCAGAANCTGGAACACCTCTCCTATGAGGACAGGCTGAAGGAGCTGGGATTGTTCAGCCTGGAGAAGAGAAGACTTCGGGGGGACCTAATAGTGACTTTCCAGTACTTAAAGGGAACTTATAAGAAGGCTGGAGAGGGCCTGTTTGCAAAGGCCTGCAGTGAAAGGACAAGGGGCAATGGTTTTAAACTGGAGAGGAGGAGATTTAAATTGGACATTAGGAAGAAGTTCCTCACCACAAGGGTGGTGGAACACTGGAACAGGTTGCCCAGGGAGGTGGTTGAGGCCCCATCCCTGGAGGCATTCAAGGCGAGGCTTGACAGGGCTCTGGGCAACCTGATCTAGTTGGGGATGTCCCTGCCCAGTGCAGGGGGGTTGGACTAGATGACCTCCAGAGGTCCCTTCCAACCCTAACCATTCTATGATTCTATGATTCTATGATGATTTTCTCCCAGCTGCTAACGCTGAGAGCAATACAGCTACGAAACTGGCGTTATTGGCGGTTTTCCTGGAAATTACAGAGCCTTTTGCTTTTAGGCTTCCTGCCTGCAGGCCTCAATGATTTACAAAAACAGTTCTCAGCATTGTTTGTAATGCACTTAAAGTAAATGTACTTGGTCTGGAAAAAACAGTGAACAGTTGTTTTAATGTGAATAATTACTTCACAATGTCAGCTCTTAGTCTCGTAAAATGCTCCCAAGTTCTTACTCCCATAAATGAATGGACCTAATCTTTCAGGCAAGAACACCTATCTACAGTGAAACTGCAGCAAGCCAAGAAACTGAGTTCCTCTGTATACCTACAGCAGTGTGTAGTTTTGTAACAGGGTTACTAACTTTATGTCAGTGCATTAAAACACTACTATACTTCTGCTGTTTAAAGCAAAAGATTAAAGCAGTAAGTTGTTTTAGCTTGTGTCTTCAAACCAGTTATGCTAGAAGCTAGACTAGAGTCCAAGTAGTTATGGTACAAACAAGATTCAAAACATGTACCAGGTGAGGAAGGCAGGCAATAAACACCTTTATCTTACTGTGACACTGTGCTTGAAAATTAATCTGTCTTGACTCGATTTAAAACACTGCAAAACTGCTGTGGATAGGTCGCATCGTAGAATTCAGAGGGGCAATACACACCCTATACATTGGTCCTTCTCCAAAGCATTTTTTTTTTTGTGGAGTGGTGGGTCTGGTATAAACACAAATTTACAGCTTTCATACATCTGTGAGATTCTCTTGTGTGAGTGAGAGATCTCAATCTCAATAGCAATCATAGCTCCTTACTCTACTACAGAGGTAATTAGGGTTTGCAGCACTTGGTATTTTTCAGAAATGAAAGTAGTTTTCTCTACATTTACTTACTTTTTATTTTGTTATTTTGCCTCCATGTTTTCCTTGTGTGGAATTATTCTGAAGTGTACTTAATTGTCTGAGTGCTCTTAACATTTAGTTTTGGTCCTTTCATTTACAAAGATCTTTTTTCACAGCATGGCTATATAACTTATCTTTTTAAGGTGTATTCTAACTACAGTTTACAGTCTAGTACTCCGCCAGTTTTGCTCCAGTTTTTGATATGTGAGATGAAAAAAAAATTGGCATTCTACCTTTTGGGGTGACAGAGGTGCTACATGATCAAATAACATGACATGGGGAGAAAGGACCCCTACCAAAGGCCTCAGGGAGTTCTTTTAATAGAAGCTCAGTGGTCTCTTTTATGTTTTTCCTCTCTGAAAAGGTACAAGAAAGCATTTAGGCTAGTTTTTTACTAAGCGCTGCATCACTGTGGCAAGGCATTCTGTCACTCAGTAATGCATAAATTTTTATTTTAGAATTCTTTGAGATATCTTGAATACCACTGTTTCATACTTTTCTATATTCCAATCATAGCTATCATAAAAAGATGAACCAGGAGGTAGGTGTTTATTAGAATGAATAGCCAGCTGGTTATCAGTACACGCTATGCGTACCACACCACACACATTGATGCAAATTACTCATCCAAAGAAGACACTAAGTAAAGTAGTGTATTTATAGTTTTCTTTTTAAATTATACCCATAAGGAGACATTCTGCTGTGCTGAGAGTATTTATCTCTTTTCAGGATCAATTTTTTATGCTGTACAGGAGCATTGTAAAACAGTGATGTCAAACAAATTGTATTTGTGACCAAAAAAAATTGAATTGAATTAAAACAAAGGAGGAGAATAATGTAATAAAAACATTTATTGAAAAAATTCCCATCAACAGCATTTGGCTTACTAAGTAAGTAAAATGCTGAGTGTGATTATAGTAATCGGTATGCAAACAGCTAGTACCATAAACAGGATGACTCGGCAACATTTGGAATGCCTTTTTTCTCTTTCTTTCTTTTTCAACAAGGTATCATACCCAGGAGTATAAATATCCCCCATCCAGAACTGTAGATCATTAGGATTTTCCTAGAAGAAAAAATAAAAAAATGAACACAGTTCCTCTCTCTTGCATATAAAGTCATTAGAACATAGCCAGAGTGTTTTGGCTATCATCACAATGCTAAAAACTTCCAATTGAATATAGGTTGT
The DNA here is from genome assembly GCA_013396975.1 of Bucco capensis. Lineage (NCBI taxonomy): Eukaryota > Metazoa > Chordata > Aves > Piciformes > Bucconidae > Bucco > Bucco capensis. Next base: position 53,635 of record VWZO01005325.1, on the reverse strand, counting down.
GCTACTTGCCAGATGCTGCAAGTATTCCACTGAGGAAAATTAAAACAACACTTTTCAACCAGGAACTAAATGTAAGACATGAGCTGTTGAAATGTGATTAAGAAACCCAGAAGAGACCATGTTGTCTTAAGGAGAGATGTCGGTTTACAAATACAGATCTAAGTCCCTTCCAAAAGAGGGAAAAGCAGAAAAAAACTCACAGAAGTAACCCTAAAAGTGATTTGTGCCTACCCACAGGTGGGCAGGATTCTGCATAGTGTGGACAAGAAGGAGTAATGTGTGTTCTTTAATAACAAAATGATGTTATGTTCAGTTATTAAACTGGGTATATAGTATTTAAGTGCCTCTTTTATAGTCCTTCTGTACATAAATGGAGAAGCCAGGCACGGTCTGAAAATCACTTGGGGTCTCCTGTGGCCCCTGGTGCGATAAATGTGCTGACAGCAGAGGAAGCCTTAAACTCATCGTCCACAGTAAAGTGTGGGGAGTGATACCCATGTTCCTATAATCCTTGTATGGGTAGGATGAGCTCATTAGCCTTCTGGCAGTCATCCTAGAGAGGGAAAACTCTGATTCCAAAGCCAGGCAGATGGAGCTCGTTTAGCCCTGTAAGGCCTTCCATCTAAGAGGTTAAACCTCCATCCTAAGGACTTTGTTGCCAGCGTCCAAGCTTGCTAGGCCCTGGCAGATGAACCCTAGGACTAAAGGGTGGGTCCAGCTCTCCGCATGCTGTGTCTCACCTAAAAAAAAATCCATTGCGCAGGCTCGAGGGTGCTATCCGCTATCCTCTTTTTATCAGCGCACTTGTAAAAGGCACTGATGAGGAGCATGGGTGGAGCTCTCCCTGGATCTTTGTTCTTGAAGCCTAGTCATGATGAAATGGAGAAGCTGAGTTGCACGGTCTCATCATTTAAGACTTCTGATCAGACTCACGTTAGTGTCATGTTTGTACCAGAAAAAATGTCCGTATTTACTTCTGGAATCCCAGCAAAACAACTAAGTTGGCTATGCAGTAGTTAATACATACACCACAGGGTTGATAGGAATTCACTTTGCTCAAACACAGTGCAGCAGTGTATTACCTTTATGTAGCTGGCCAAGGTAGAGTGCAGAGACTGTCTGTCATAGTCTTGCACAGTCCAGGAAGGCATCTTTTTCTTCTCCTTGCAGTCACCATCCACCTGGATATCACTATACAAAGGGTTGCTTTTGATTGCGGATTTTAGGGTGATGGGTGTAATGCATTTCCCAAGGGCTTTGTCTATCATATCTTGACTGACTCCATTTGAGTCTAACCCTGGCAGGTCAGTGACATTTCTCTTTTCCCTCTGTAAGGCACAAGTGAGATCAGAAGTTGGCTTTCATCTTCATTTATCTAGGACCCATTCCAGAATTATCTCTTAATACAACAGAATCATTTTTTAAAATTACACATGCAACAGTTTTTCTTATTCTGGCAAACATCTAAAATAAAAAACATCAGTAAGGGAGCCTGAGTGTTCACTCTGGGCAGATTCCTTCCTTCTGGGGAAAGCACTTGGGTAGAATCAAAACATTAAACCTTTTTGCAAATGTGAGCTGACATTATAATGCCTGCTGAAAGAAAGCATCTGCTTTAGCAAAACAGTGCAATGGAGCACTGTGGTGGAAGATGGAGTTCTGATGAAAGCCACAGGTGTGTGATGCCAAAGTGGAGCTGTAAGGACAAGGCAGAATAAAACACACAGATAATGGTGTGTAAGGGACCGCCTTGACTGGAGCTGCTTCTCTGACAAACAGGGGTGTGAGCCACAGTTCTGTTTACACTGTTGAAAGCTAGATCCATGTCAGAATGTAAAACGTCCCTTCTTCCAGCTAAGGCAGAGTCCTTACTTGGGGCACAGTTAGAACTCAAATGTAATTAAATCTGTTGTCCCTCAGCAACAATTGTTAAATTGGACCTTTTAGAACTGGAGCCTGGTAAGGGAGGAGGACAAACAACCCTGGTGAGGTCACATTTTTTAAGAACTGACATGCTGCTGCTTTAACACAGAATGAAGAGCTTCTTCAGGAGCCACTAAGATGGTAGATACCATATTTTTTCATCTGTAATCGCATGGAGGAATGCAGTCAGATTCTCCAATTCAACCTACTCAGTGTTTTATAGTTCACCATTCTTCTGTTCCTAAGACTTTGAATTCAACTGTCACCAATCTGCTGTTCTGGCAGTGCGTCAGTTTCCTGAGAGACCTGCTTCTGACAGAGCCCTTGCCTCATGCAAAAACCTCTCTTTTGTCTCAGGACTACTTCTATGGAACCATCGCAGTGCAAATTCAGCTTGTCTTAGTAGCAAATACCACTTCCCCATTAGCACCTTCATCCTTAGGAGGTTTATATTGAGATATATGTTGAGCTTTATGTTGGCCAGACCTGGTGGCCTTGTGGCAGGTGTTCTGCAAGGGGACACATCCCAGCCCTCTCTCACCCTCAGAAATTGCAAAAGTGTGGGCAGCATCCACTACGAGACTGCCATAAAATGAGTGCACATCACAAACAGCTGATGAAAAGGCTGGGACCTGAGAAACTTCCTTACATGAAAGGATGCCTTTCCCAGGATTTTTCACTTACATTGAGATCCCCAGGTGTTAAAGTGCCACAGGCGGCACCGACTTCAGCAGCTGAAGGGCTTGTTGCTGCTAGGATGATGTCTTGCTTCTCATTCCACCTTTCTGGTGGGAGTGAAAAGGGTCTCACCTCTTCCTACTCACTGGCTCCTGGAGCTGCTCAGATCCCCAACCAGTCAGTGTAAGTCCCTAAACTATTAGCAAACCCTGGCTTCTTCTGCTTGAGTAATTTTCTGTCCGTTCTGTGGGCTGGTGAATACACTTTCAGTTGGAAGCCAGCTGCTACATCTCATCATCTACTTTATGCCTCTGTGCCTGTGTGCAAACACAGACATATGTGAGTTGGTCTAGCGCAGGCAGGTGTAGAAGGAAGTGGAAGGACTGGTTTCCTTCAGAAAGGAAAGACAGAGAACAGAAAACGACAGCCTTTGTCTAAGAAACCCTAGGAGAAAATATCATGCTGGCATTCTTATCACTAAATCGTGAACAAATGACTGAGCATGTTTCCCATCAGTTGGGTGGATACTCAACGCTCTCCCAGTCCCTCTATTAGTTCATAATTTCCGTATGTCGCTCCTTTGCCTTGACATATCCCCTAACAATATTTTTCTTTGTGTTGCAGTTACAGTTGGCACTGAAGCCCTCTGGATTGTGGCCCTCTGGCCACATTTCAGCCGAAATGGTGTTTTTTAACTGTCATTTTTTTCTGACTGTATTCCATCTTTAAATTATTTTATTTTATTTTATTTTATTTTATTTTATTTTATTTTATTTTATTTTATTTTATTTTANACAGATGTTGAAGTGCCAAGATAATTGGGAGGATACACTTGAGTGCAGGCAAGCACTTGTTTGAGAAATTTCTGCAGTATCTATGTCTTAGAGACTAGTTAGGAAAATGGAAGGACAGAAGCCTGAAACACATACCAAAAAAAAGTCCAAGAAATGATACAGAAATACATGAAGAAAAATGAAAAATAAACATTTACAGAAGCAGAGAAACAGAAGATTAGATAATGAAAACATGCCTGCTACTATTAGTTCTAGCAAAAACTAGATAGTTTTAAGATTCAAAGTATCTCCCAGCAGTTCTTACAGACTTTTTTCACTATGTTTTGATTCTGATTCATGAAGCAAATGTTCAAAGAAAAGGGGAAGTATTGTAAACTTAGGTATCCATATGCATTAAAGAATTTCTATGATAAACACTGTGTTTAAGAAGCCAGTGTGAATGAGGATAGAACAGATAAGATCATAAGCAATTTGTTTTGCTGTTCACTGAGCAGAATGGCAAATACTCGAAGTAGCAATAACTATGAAAAGCTCTTAGAAACTGTAGATTAGATGTGTTGGTGAAATTCTCATTTAACAAGATGAAAAATGCTCATCTCTGTAAACACACAACTGTATTTGATCTACGAATAGTTCAAGAGCAAGAAAGCTGTTACCGTTTACAACCGGTGTTTCACTGAGAACAATTTGTTCCTCTTCAACAGACCCAGAGAGCTGCCATGTAGAAAAAGAGGATTCTGTAAAAAGCCTGAATCATAGAATGGCCTGTGTTGGAAGGGACCTTAGAGATCATCTAGTTCAAACTCCCCTGCCATGGGGTTGGATGTCACACACTAGACCAAGTTGCCCAGGGCTACATCCATCCTGGCCTTGAAGATCTATAGACAGCCAATGTTAGTTCCAGCTCTGGGTCAAAATATGCTTACTTCATAGTATTTTTTTT
>VWZO01005325.1:26648-40775 GCA_013396975.1 Bucco capensis | reverse complement strand
CCACCCTTGTGGTGAGGAACTTTTGTCTAGTATCAAGTCTAAATCTACTCATCTCCAATTTAAAACCATTGCCTCTCATCCTTTCATTACAGGCCTTTGTAAACAGGCCCTCTCCAGCCTTCTTGTAAATTCCCTTTAGGTACTGGAAAAGGCATTTTTGCTATGGAGATTCAAAACTGCTTCAAAATGATTCACACACATCTAATTAATAGTTTTGTACTACATATGCTGAAGGAATCATAGCTAGAGCTATTGAAGTCATAACATCCTGATTTCATGCATTACCTTTAAAAAGAACGTAATTTTACTGCGCAACACTCCCTGTTTCCCATATGAAAGTCTCATTCTTTTGATGTTGCACAAGGGTGATGGGAGTATGATTTCAGAACTCCTCTGTTTTCAATGGATACCTTCAAGTTAAAATGTAATTTTCTGATTTGAGATAAAGCTGACATTCGTGCTAGTGGAATATTCAGAAACAGCAGAACATAAAAAACCAAAATTGCATGGATTATATCACGGGCTGGTAAAGGACTGCTTTCTGGCCCCTCATCTGAAGATTTCTTTTTTTTGATTTTTAGTTGTTGTGACTCAAGTAAGTGCAGGAGTATTAGCACAAATGAGTACTAAGTAAGTATGAAGAAAATTTAAAATGATTGTTTATTTTGCCTGCCAACTACAACAATTCTGCTACACTTTCAAATGAGTATCTGTCACTTTGAGAAACTATGATCAAGAGCAACTGAATTTTCTGTGCAATGGAACTTTTTTATTACACAGAATACAGTATCACATTCTATGATGTCAGAGTTATTTTTCATTCTTCACTTTTTAAAACTACAAGATAATTTAAAATCATACATTAGCACATCATTAAAGTTGCATTTTCCAAATGCCCAGCAGTAAGATTCCAAACCAAAGATTCTGACTCTACAGCCCTTTGGAAACACATATGTTGACTTCAATGGGAATTAAGACTGCAGCTAAGTATTCTTCCTGGACACAATCACAGTTCCAACTGGTGGTCTCAGTTTATTAAATTGTGCGGCTATCTACATCACATGTACACAGTAGCCTATTTGCAAAGAATTAAAAAGAAACAATTGCTCACATAAAGATGCATTCCCTTTTTGCTCCAAGTAGAAAATATGATGCCGTTCATACTAATTTCTGTGACTGTCTTGCCTTCAGGGCTTGCTCTCCTGCAGATTTTCAGAGCATGTCTAAAGGCTTTCATCACAGAGTGGACGCAGAGGGTGTACCTCTTGCCTAATTCTGTGGTTAAGGAACTCACCTGAGACAAGTAAAGCCTCCTGCAATGAATGTTATTTCTGTTATACTCAACTTTTCATGTATTGTCGTGGCTAGACTTTGCAAACGAAGATCCAGGGAGGGCTCCATCCACGCTCCTCATCAGCCCCTTTTACAAGTGCGCTGATAAAAAGAGGATAGCGGATAGCACCCTTGAGCCTGTGCAATGGATTTTTTTTAGGTGAGACACAGCATGCGGAGAGCTGGACCCACCCTTTAGTCCTAAGGTTCATCTGCCAGGGCCTAGCAAGCTTGGACGCTGGCAACAAAGTCCTTAGGATGGAGGTTTAACCTCTTAGATGGAAGGCCTTACAGGGCTAAACAACCTCCATCTGCCCGGCTTTGGAATCAGAGTTTTCCCTCTCCTAGGATGACTGCTAGAAGGCTAATGAGCTCATCCTACCCATACAAGGATTATAGGAACATAGGTATTACTCCCACACTTTACCGTGGGCAATGAGTTTAATGCTTCCTCTGCTGTCGGCACAGTTATTGCACCAGGGGCCACAGGAGACCCCAAGTGATTTTCAGACTGTGCCTGTTTTCATGTATCAAAGCTCACAGAAAGGCATGTCTGCCTGCAGTTGCACAAAGATGCCTAAGAGGCAGGAGGCATTTGTTGTAGGGAATACTGTAGCTGTACCTGCTGAGATGCAGGGCTTGATGGATTTGGCTACCAAACATGGATGCCCAAAAGAGGAAAAAAGAAAATTACAAAAGAAGCTTTAATTTTTATTGAAAATGTAAAAATCATGTGAATCATGTACAGTATTTTCTCATAAGGAAAATTTTAGCTGTTTCACAACGTTTCACAAAACTGTAAAACATTTAGTTTTTATAAAGACTTTTTTATAAAACAAAGATAAAACTAAAGTAGTATTACAAAGCTATTTTCTAAGCCATCAACAGACACTGACAATATTTAACATAGTAATTCATGCAAGAGGACACACAAAGGTATAGAGGGGTATGGTATGGGGTTTTTGTTTGAAAATGTTTTAAAATCAAGTGACATGTTGTAACAGTACAAATGTGGATTTATAGGATGGTACAATTGCTATAACTGCATTTCTCTACACTACCTCAAACAGTGCAACAGTGATTCAGTGTAAATCTCTACAGTGTTTCACTGATTCAATATCTGTGTTCAAGTATGTGCCCATGACAATGATCAAAATCCCTATTTAGCTATTTTAATTTTCTTGTTTATAATATAAGTTACAGTAGATTATCCCCTTATGTTTTTAAATTAAATGAATTGATTTTGCAATACATTCTGTAATAACCTGTTTAATAATGTTAGCTTACTCACGTCAACGTGTGACAAACACATGTTGCAAACAAGATCATTCTGACTCTGAATGTCAAAAATATAATAACAATAAAAAGGGCTTTATTTTCATATACAACAAAACTATTCAGCTAAATCAAAATAAATTCAAGATAATGTGACTTTTTTTTTTTTGGCAACAGAAAGATGACGCTACCAAAAATAAACATTTAAAATACCATTTACTAGCTTTTAAAAATTCTGAAAAATTGTGATAAATGTATCCAAAATTATTCATATAAGAATTATGAAAATGTCAGAGGATAAAACAAATTGGCTGTCTAACTAAAACTACTAAGGATGTCTGGCAGGCAAAAATAAATTAATTTGATATGTAATCTAGTAATATTTGGTCTGAAGAAGCACATGTGTGTGTACTTGTGTGTGTGTGTGTCTATAAATAATAAGATTACAAAGAGCTGAGAATCAGCCAGACTGACAGAGGTCAACTCTTTAGTTGCATTTTTTGTGCATAGAAGTCCCTGCATGTCTCACAGCACCGCTGATACCACCTCATATCTTGACAAAGGTTCTTCTCTCTTATCACCCTGCAGTACACAGGCCATTGGTCTCCCAGGCACTTGAATGTTAAAGCAGCTGTGAAACAACAATAACAAAATCAAATATACATTACTGTTATTTTCATTAGTGAAGAACAAGATAGCAAAGGTGGCAAGGACACCAGAAGCATATCTAGGGAAGGGAAATGAAAGTAGGTGTATATAGTTAACAAATGAAAGAAAAAAAAAGTCCTTCTGCTATCAATATCTTCAAAACTAAAAATTTTAAGGCCACCTTAATATATACATTTGATTAAGTTGCATTGAAAATACTCGGTTTAATGTCATGTAGCTGTCTCCTCATGAGAGAGTGACACCCATGTTTCTGTCATATACAGAGGTGGACTAGTAATGGGGCCAGGGCCAGGGCCAGGGCCAGGGTTACATGGAGGCTGCAGAGGTAGCTCTAGGCTGCATGAAGCAGCAACTCCAGCTGACACTGCCCTCAATAGGAGGTACAACTTGGCACTGGAAAAACATGAAGCCTCAGTTTGAATAGTATCAGAATAGGGTTCTCAGTGACACCTATAAGGGGATTTTTTTTTATCACGTGCTGGTAGGCAAATATAGGAAGTAAAGCATAGATTGCTGCTGATTTTCTGATCAGCTTTTGCTCAAGAAATACTTTGTGCCGTATTGTCAATGAATCAAAACTGAACAAAACTACATGATGTCTTATATCATCTTTCATTGTAAGTGAAATACTCTAGATCTTTAGTTTTGTCTGGTTTCTTTGTTCAAAGGAACAGAGACATGTCTTGCTAGTTTGAGCACTACAGACATCACACTATGGAGGTGCTCTTACAAGGTTTGAAGACAGCAAGCACCACAGTACATTTCAAAATGCAAATCCATTTTAACTATAAAAATTAAACTTACACTGTGGAATCAACAACAGTTGATATGTTGGCAAACATAATTGTCCAAGTCTAATTATTGCCTTTGAAGCTTCTCAAATGCATAAAAGATTGTGCATTTCTTACCTTCTTGACCTTTTCACCTCCTCTCCAAATACATTCAAAATTTTTTTCTTCTTTTTTTTTTTCAAGTTGTCTTAAAATATATTAGTCTGACTGCATCACCTTCCTTTTAATTACCTCAATGAGTGTTCCCTCCTCCATGTCACAGTGGGGCTATTAGTCCTCACCTTCACAGTTTTCATGTCTTATCTTTAACCAGTTATTCAGGGTACCTACCCCATTAGTAGTCTGTTGCTGCTTTCTAACTGTGGGAATTCCTGACTACAAAATTATTCCTCAGAAACCTTCTAAAATGACAAGAATATTACACTAGTCTGAAAAGCCACTGTTTGATTCCCTTACCTCCTCCACAACTCTATCTATTCAGTTCTCTCTAGCTGTCAGAAATATTCAGATGCAGGGGCCTAACTTCCGTGGTACACCTATTGTACAAAACTTGCATTTTCATGTGTTTTGTCTTTTTTCTAGTGAAGCCACCTGTTTTGCTAAAAAATGTTTCTTACAGTGTTTATTATAGAAGGAATGTGGTACTAAATTTGGATCTTTTTACATTCAGTTATTCAAACAGTAGGGCATACATGGAATTAATACGCAAAACCAGTGAAAAATACAGCACAAGAAACAGACATCATCGAAAAATCATCATCAAAACTGAATGGAAAAAAGTGAATCTCACTTTTCACTCTCCTTTTTTAACAGAAGGGAAAGAGAAATAGAGAATATTCATAAAAGACTAGAGGCAGTACAATCCACAACACCTTCTCATAGCCCTACCCCCAAATTCAGAGGTTCTATATTGCATAATAGGGATGGAACAGAGCCCAAAATGATTAATATATTAAAGAGAAGCATTACATTATGTATTTTGGAGTTTTTAATACTTCGCTGGCTTGGATTCCTACTCCTACAGGATGAGGTTGACCTGTAGATTACTAACATTAATGCTACATAACCCATTTTGCAATGACAACAGAGTCCAATTTTTTTTTCACATTTAGTCACATTTTGATGAATCTGACACTCTTAATTTTTCTGTGAAACTTTATGATTCACTTTCATCTGTGACAAAACGCTGCTTACCAGATCGAAAGCCTCTTGCTTTTGAGAGATCAAGTTGAATAAAGAAAGATCAAGCACAAAAGGCAATCTTACAACAGTGGAATAGAGGAGAGGGCCATAAGCAACAGCTGCCATTTCATCCAGCAAAGTGAAACAACAATTACTACGTGGAAATGATCAAGGGTTAAAAACTTCAAAGAGAAATACCCTTCACTGACGAAAGGAAGGATTACATACAGTCTGAAATATTAGACTTGCTTTACATGCAGAAGTAATCTATTTGAGAGGCGGGTTTATCTTAACAAGGGCTCTGGAAAATCATCTGGAAAGCGTATGCTGTCTTACAGCAAGACTCTGGATATTCTCCAGTCATGCTCAGGAAGCAGATAATGATCTGGGGAGGTAATGGTAAAACCATCATCAGCAACTCACTAGGAAAGAATGATTAACAGAATTAACAGGTCTCTAGTTATGCAGGTATGCAATTTCTTTAAGACCAACAGAGACCCAAGTACCTCCAGGAAAAACAAATATCTTCATATTAGTAATTTTTCTTCATACATTCTAATCCATCAGGGATAGATTGTAGACACTTGAACTAAAGACAAGTGAAAAGAGCTATTTTTACTTGAGGAACCAATAAGGGCCTCCTTGCCCTCACAAATATCACAAGAATATAGTTTGCAGAGCTTTAACAAAACAAAATATTTTCTTACTTTAGAAATGTTTAATAAAATTCAGTGGACAAATATATATAAAAATATATAATATGTTTGTAATAACTCTAATACAAACGTATTTTTATCTAGGTCCTTCCTTTGACAACAAAGCACATCACCATTCTTGAGGTACAGTCTCTAATGTACACACTGGCAAAGCGAGGCAGAAAGATGAATCTGCACAGAATTCACATCACCTGAGCCCTAGCCCTCTGCTTTTAAAATCAAATCGTCATTCTCTATGGAGAGAAAACTAAAAAGGGATTTCCAGTGGGAAAGTGTCATTTTGACTGCTTACCTAACCTGGGTGATGTTATTGTGTTAACATTAACTTTGTCATTGCAAGGGTGGAGATGACAAGGTCTGTAGGCTGCAGGCTTTTCTGAGGAAAAACATTCATTGCCATGCCTTCCTGTGATCTTGTGCATGCACTGGATGACTCGGGACTGCATCCCATTGCCACAGGTGACAGAGCACTGGAACACACAGAAGACACACATTCATTGTAAAGGTATTTTTGCCTGTAAACATAAAGGTGAAATGCCAGTCCAGGTGAAACAAATTGGAAGTACTCATTAAAGGATGACGTCCAGCATCCTTTTTGTAGAGTTGTCCATTTTGTAGAGCCTGTGATTAAACTAAAATGCAAGCAACGTGCCTGAAGGGAGCAGGGGCTGTCTGTATCTGTATCCTACTTTACTCTTATTAAAGGTGAAAGTGATGGAAAAAAAGAGAAAAATCTCACAGCCACTGACAGAAAGAAGCATTTTTAATCCAGCCATTATTCCTGCCAGTGCAAAAGTGCTATTCCTGCTGAGCATAGTGTATGCCTCTAGTCTTCGACATCACATCTTCACATTTTCATGTGTGTCCTACAAATGAAATACATAACATGAGACATGCTGCCTGGCCTTTAATCAACGTTCCCATCTTGTTGCCATAGAGAATGAGGTCAAAAGGAAAAAAAAGCCAAGCACTGTAACATTCTACTTCTATACAGTAACACAATATTTTAGAACGAAAACTTGAGCAGTGCTGCACAGATGCATACAAAACCTGCTCTAAATCAACAAAACACATGCTTTCCTCTTTGCTGACATTTTGTAAACAAAATTTTTAGGGCTTGAATTACTTTTGTGGCCATTCATAAATGTTCTATTGCTTTAACTATAAATTCATTTAAAAAATAGAAATTGCAATTTGCTCCTACCTGCTAACAGTTTTGACTCAAGCACTCGCAGATTTTATTGTTTTGTATAAATTTACTATCATCTTCAAATTTCTTGCAATGAATGATACGAGCACTAGACGAAAATTTATGACATTACCATCCACATAATCCTGATAATATTTTTATTCTAAAAAATCTTAATTACATTGAGAATACATTTCCTTGAGAAACTTAAAGCAGCTGAAACATACTGAAATGAGAATAAGGAGAGCGTGCTGTAACAAAAGAGGTTTCCCAACCTCAAAATAACTTCTGAGTGTAGGAAACACTGAAGAGGATTTTACCCATTAGTTTTGTTATCTATACACTTTGAGTGACATTTTAAATGCTGTTAATTGGAGGAAAGGTTTACACATACCAAATGGGAAATAGACGGCTCACACCCATGTAATACATACATCGTATCTTTTGGACTCATGACACTCTGAAAGAAGTCCAAGAGATTAGGATATACACTTGAAGAGTGTTTTCACAAGGTATTCAACAAGGTCCGAAGAATACTTCAACTTGTAATCACATGAACTCAAACACTGGCATTCTATAAAGGCAACAAACAAACCTGATTTTGCCTCTGTTCTCAGTGATGTACAGCAGGGTTGACTACATAAAGTCAATAAAGAACTATACTTCCTGCAAAGTTAAACAGATACAGCCTACATTAACTAAGGCATGCAAAAATATTAAATTATGAACACATAATTTTCTACTGAATAGCAACCACAGCTTAACACACAAACAAATATGTTGTTTACAGGAGGGAATTCTGCTATTACTGAAATCTTTTCAAAGTAGAAGTCAGTCTTCACATTTAATCACCAATAGCAGGCAGAATATTGTCATTAATCCTGCCAAAATTCCAGCCAATTCTTGGATTCCTCTCTTCATAATTTCAGAGAGGTTTCTCTTTGAAATATTTTAATGGAACAGCAAGTTAGCAAATGGAACAGGAAAATTAAAACAAATAAACAAACCCCAAACCAACAACACAAAAAACCCGCAAACCTGAAAATGAAGGAAAGACAAAGATAATAACATAAAGGTGGTATTAAGAGGAAGATAATCTTTAAAGATTATCACAATACTCTTAATTTAGAGTAATTTTGCACACAGTATTGTGTATTTTTCCCTTCAGTAAAAAACACTTGTATGTTTATTAACTAAAGTTAAGAGTATGTGTGGGCTTGTAGTACGTATCTTTTATCAGCTACAGAGAAGGAGGGCAGGTGAGGCACATGGATTTGGAACATATGGTCTTCTAAAAGCAATTTATCTACCCTTAACCTTCATTTATCCTAAAATCAGTAGGTTCCACCTAGCCATCTTGAGTTTGTGATTTGGGTTGGAAGGGACCTCTGGAGGCCCTCTAGTCCAATCCCCCTGCAGTGGGCAGGGATATACCCAACAAGACCAGGTTGCTCAGAGCCCTGTCAAGCCTCACCTTGAATACCTCCAGTGATGGGGCCCCAACCACCTCCCTGGGCAACCTGTTCCAGTGTTCCACCACCCTCGTGGTGAGGAACTTCTTTCTAATATCAAGTCTAAATCTACTCTTCTCCAATTTAAAACCATTGTCCCTTGTCCTTTCATTACAGGCCTTTGCAAACAGGCCCTCTCCAGCCTTCTTCTAAGTTCCTTTTAGGTGCTGGAAGGTCACTATTAGGTCCCCTCAAAAATGAGAAGAACGGGATTTGAAAACACTAGACTTCTGCTGACAAAATAGGCTCCAGTAGTTTATCTGCTAATTGATAATATGTAACAATTCACGTATGCAGGTGCTTTTATGGAGCGCACTCTGGCAGCAATCATCTTTGCTCTATCAGATGAGCTCTGGTCTGAAAGCTTCTCCTGACTGCATCTGAGACAACAGGCGACAAACTGACAGAGCTCTCTAATCAGTGTTCAAGCTCTGAGTTTCTATGCAGAATTTGGCAAGATACTGTCATTAGAATCTTAATTGGTGACTTAACATCCCTTTAATTGTTGAGCCATCAGATATTTGTGAGCTATTTTGAAGACTGTTATGAAACATCAAAATGTAGTTTTCTATCCAAAGATGTAAACATCTTGCAAACAATTAGTTTTAGTCTTGCTTGACCTACTTACTAACTTCAGAGGAAGAAACTGACACTAAAGATGATAAAGTAAAATGTGTCACAACATACAGGAAACAAATTTGCCTTCTGTTTAGTCTTCTTCTCACAGAAATGTACTAGTCTTTATTTTGTATATATTGTTGTTTTATAAAACTGAGAAATTTTGTTCTCTTGTAAGATGTTTGGGGAAAACTGTCAAGAAGCAGGGCTACCACAATGATTTACAATCCAAAACTTTCAAAGCCAACCTGAACAGTTTACAAATACAGAGATTTTTCCAAACTACTAGTATTTTAACATCAACCAGGGATATGATACTCAAGCTGTGCACTTGCCTATTCATACATCAGCAGCAGCAGTGGTGTCTGACTTCAGAATTAAGAATTCTTCTGATGGAAGCAAAAAAAAAAAAGCTATCTTCTCTCCTTATCTATATTATCTCATATTCACAGTATGAAGTAGGGAAAACAAACTTCATGTACGGTATTTAGCTGTGCATTTGCTAGCTACACAGACAAACAGTGAGATTTCTGTTTATCTCCATGAAGTGGTCCTAAACCTGAAATTGTGGTGTGTACACACCAGCCAACTGCTGGTTATAACTGGGAGCACTCACTGAATACTAGAGGATAAAAGGCATACATAATATTTTCCTTTTTCACTTTGCAAAGGTGTGGACTTGGTCCAAATTCACTAGGAAACACCTTAACTTCTGCAAACCAGCTAGATGCAACTCGAAGTAACAGCACTGATTCTTGTTTCAATACTCATTTTACTGCATATGCATGTGTACATTCTAGCTGAAGTAGATTCTTCCTAAAGTGTCTCCTAAGCTTGCCTCACTTTTTGATTTCTATCACTGAAAGTATTTAACCTGAGGCAAATACCTCTCAGCTGTCACATTTTAGTTAGCACCTGTGGTCTTTAGCTAAAGCTGCATAGCTTCTATATACTTCTGGAGCTTCCATGTTTAAAACTGTAACAAAGCTTTCAACTTACACGAAATAAACTAAAAAACCAACCAACCAACCAAACACGCTCTTCTACCTATTAAGCAGTGAATTTAATCAGAAGGCAATCTGTCTGTCAACACTGCCTGTATTTTCCATTTTTTTAGATATAAACATGTATTAATATAAATCTTACCTATACAAAGTTTACAGAAAATGCCCACTCCAAATTTGCATTTTAGCAACCTGCATCGATTCAGCAGATGTCAGATTAGGTTCAACTCACAGCCTTTATTACTAATGAATGAAGAATACTTTACTACAGTTCTTCTTCCCACCCCTTCCAGCTCCCAAATGTCACTTTTGCACATACTGTAAGTTTTTTTTATGTGGTGGTAAATTAGATTTTACTTCTGACTGTTAGGTTGACCTACACTTTAAGGCCATGTAGCTGGTTAGCAAAAATTCTCATAGAAAAACTGTGCTTGTAGGTTTAGACTAAATGCTCTAATACGCAGCCAGAGATTTTTTATGCGTCTGTTAATCTTTGCATCTTGAACACAGTCCTAAAGGTGCTGCAAAACCATTCAAACAGCAAGACATGTAAAACATTCCTGTTAAAGATTACAAAAAAATCCTGGATAAATACAGTTAACAGCTATATTTTTTTACGTTTTTCTTTCCTTCAAGTAAAATCTATCCACCCTGTTTGAATTTTGTCCTACTTTTGAATTTCTTAGGCATTAAATATAACAATCCGTACACTTTGTGTGCATACTCATTACCCAAGATTCCTTCATTCTGTTTCCGGCCAAAGACATATATTCTGGAAAGAATACATATTTTCAAGGCCAGCAACTAAAGAAGGTGATGTAATGCATTAGCTGCTTCCAGATGGCCTTCATAAGAAGTAGGAATTCCTAAATTAAGGGAAAAATGGTCATTGGCAGACAGTAACGGTCAAAAAGCATCCTTCTGTCAAGACAACAGGCAATCACTGCAGAGGCTGATACAATCCACAATGAAAAACCAAATCTGTGACAATATACAGAGAATCGACTTGCATTATTATTATTTTCAAGAATAAATAGATTGTTTAATAAAAGGTTTTTACAAGTCTAAGTAGCATTCAAAGTGGAGAATGATGTGCGTATAAGGAAACTCAGTGATGAGTTCTACTGGAAATTATTAGCAGAGAATTTATTTATGTATAAGTTCACCAGTTCCAGCATTTAAGCAGTTTCAAGGTTTTCATAAAGTGAGTGTGAAAAAAGGATAGCAAGTAATGAGATTTAGCAACAGGATTCATATTCGCTGACATGCTTGCAATATCTTAGTGTGTTTGTATTTTTATGAAGTTTGTTTTTGAAGGCAAGTAGTACATAAAGTGGTGCATTTTTATTCAATAAAGACTTAGCAGTATTCTTAAAGGTTACTTAAAGCAAATAATCTGCAGTTTAATTAGTTTTTGGGTTTTTTTATTTAAAAAACAAAAAGGCATTTGAGAATATTGTAACTAATACAAAAAATGGGGCTAATGGCTTCAAACATAAGGTAGACCCTGAGTTCCCTGATGCATTATTTCCAGGAGGGTCTTCCTGCCGCTCTCATTCCTGACACACCCAACACCTCAATGCATGAATGCCAAATTTAAAGTTCAGAGCTTGTGCCATATTTAGGTGAAAAAATTCTGGTGTTGGTCTCTCCGAAGTTTAGCAAGTTTGAGTTGTTATTTTAATTTTTTGTCCTTTTTATTTTCTTCTTCTTCCTCCCCCTTCAATTTTCTTTCTACCTCTTCTTCTTTAAGTAAGAATTAATCTTGGGTAACTGTTCAAAAGAGATAAGATTTTAAAAGAAGACAGTACACCTTTGATAATTTGGGCTAGAAACAGGGTTCCTATGGAGGAAATCCTCATCATGTCTTCTCAAGAATGCAGACCTTTCTTTTATCTTTCTTTAAAAAAAATAATAAAAATCTTTGATTAGCTTCCCATGAAGGACAATTCAGTTGTTTGGTGGATGACGCAACACTGCCCTTGGTAACAAGGTAAGAAGTATCTGGAAGTTTATAAGTAAAATAAATTTTCCTTTGGTGGAGGAAAATGACAAAGAATGTAATCTAATATGATTATTAAGCTAATATGAAAATAACAAAAATAAATAATTTTGTAGGATGGTATATAAATATCTATACTTGAAAATATCATTACTCATTTACTCTGAATAGTGAGGGTTGATAGGCTTCAGCCGTAACAGACTTGCTGGACTCTGCTTGGAAGCAGAAAATTCTTTGTATCGGAAACACAAGTTTAGTGCCTCATTTTTATTTTTTTATGAACTAATGACACAAAGTAACCCACTTAACTGTTCAAAAATATTGATTATCCAAATGAAACTAGTTTGTTTTGCTAGGAGAGTTAGACTTACTAGTTCATTTAGGAAGTCCACTTAGAGAAGCACAGGTGTGATCATAGAATCATAGAATGGTTTGGGTTGGAAGGGACCTCTGGAAGGGACCTGTTCCAGTGTTCCACCATCCTGTAGTGAGGAACTTCTTTCTAATATCCAGTTTAAATCTACTCCAATTTAAAACCATTGCCCCTTGTCCTTTCATTACAGGCCTTTGCAAACAGGCCGTCTCCAGCCTTCTTGTAAGTTCCCTTTAGGTACTGGAAGGTCACTATTAGGTCCTGCCGAAGCCTTCTCTTCTCTGGGCTGAACAATCCCACCTCCCTCAGCCTATTTTCATAGCAGAGATGTTCCAGCCCCCTGATCATTCTCATGGCCCTTCTCTGGACCCGCTCCATCAGATCCATGTCCTTTCTGTATTGAGGGCTCCAGAACTGGACACAGTATTCCAGATGAGGTCTCACCAGAGCAGAGTAAAGTGGCAGAATCACTTCTCTCGATCTGCTGGTCATACTTTTGATGCAGCCCAGGATGCCATTGGCCTTCTGGGCTGCCAGTGTGCACTGCTTGCTCATGTCCAGTTTCTCATCCATCAGCACCCCCAAGTCCTTTTCTGCAGGNCCTCCATGTGCCTTAGCAGACCTTCTAGGAGAATCTGCTCCATGATTTTCCCAGGCACAGAGGTGAGGTTAACAGGTCGGTAGCTACCAGGGTCTCCCTTTACACCCTTTATGAAAATGGGTGTTAACATGCCCCTTCTTCCAATCACTAGGGACTTCACCTGACTGCCAGGACTTCTCAAATATTATTGAGAGTGGCTTGATGTGATGGGATACATGAAACAGGAAGTTTTTTATGTCCACCTTACCGCTTCCTCCTTCTCCCAAACCTGTTTGTTTCGTGTTCCAAACTGCTCTGCTGCCACTGCCCCCTCCCCCAGCTAGTTGATGCTGGTAGCCACAGTAACAAATGGGTGGGTGCGGGACAGGCTGGAGCCGCGGCTAAGCCGTGGCATGAGCCCGGCCGGGGCTTCCCGTCGTGGTACCGAGCAGCCATGGTACACAGGGCTGCATCCGGGCAGATCATGCCGGGACAAAGCAAGGAAGTGACTTTAATGTGCAAATCAGCAGAACAAGAAAGACCGTGCTTGCTGCAGGGAGCACTAGGATACCTTCTTCTGACTATAAAAGGGACAGAAACCTCAGACACTTCCTCTCTTCTACTTCCTCTCTTTCTGCCTCTCACCTCACTGGAGACAACTCGCAGAAGGGAAGAGAGGACTGCCATGTGGCCTCTGCCATCTTGACTACGCAGTGCTCTGCTTTCCATCTAACTGGGACTTCTTATCTTCAGTCATCCGAGTCCCTGGCTCCATCGAGATCATCTCAGCCCACCTCACCTTCTTCCCACTCCAACCAGACTGTATTTCTTGCAGGTTTTATCGGGGGTGGGGAGGGAGAAACCTCGTGGCACGGTGAGGGGCGG
>VWZO01005325.1:15702-26242 GCA_013396975.1 Bucco capensis | reverse complement strand
GTCCTGACTTTGCTTCTTGGCTGATTAGTGACCCTCAGGACTGTGAATTCCACCAGTGCATGATCACTGCAGCCCAGGGAGCCTCCGGTCTTGAGATCCCTGATGAGCTCGTCTGCATTGGTGACCAATAGATCAAGTATTGCACCCCCCCGGGTAGGGGTGTCTATTCCTTGCATTAGGAAGCTCTCATTGAGACTCCCCAGGAGCCTTCTGGATTGCCTGCTGTTTGCTGTATTGTTTTTCCAGCAAATGTCAGGGTGGTTAAAGTCTCCCAGCAGGACAAGAGCCTGTGAGCCTGATGCTTCCTGTAGTTGGAGTAGAAATGCTTCATCAACAGACTCCTCTTGATCTGGAGGCCTGTAGTAGACTCCAACCACAAGGTTTCCCTTGTTACCTTGATCTCTAATTCCTACTGATAAGCTTTTGACTTGCTCTTGGCTATTTTTTAGGGACAACCCTTCACATTCTATCCATTCCTTAACATAGAGGGCAACTCCTCCACCCTCCTTGAGCAGAGGAAAGGCTGATGCTGCCGTATACTTTTTACCAGACTGTACAAGGAACAGGTAGAAGACTCTTGAATTTCGAAGAGAACATTTCTTGGCTGACTAAAGAGTTTTCTAATGTGGCACGCCCTCTGGAACCAGAAAAAGAGCAAAAGGGAAGGGTATTTTTTTCTGATCGATTCTTACACTAGCTTTATACTGAGTTAAAAAATGTGATGGTTGTGATATGCTAGATGAGGGAAGTGAAAGCACATTGTATGAGCACCATTTCTTTAGGAAATTTATGCTCCAGCCAAGGAAAGAAGTAACTCAAATTAACAGCACTTTTATAGAATTATGACTTGTTTTCATTGTCTTTATGGATATTTTATCAATTCTAAAGATAACAAAGACTTGCCTAAGGCTGTATGTTACTTTGAGAGTATGTCAGCAACAAAACTGGAAGGAGACAATTATTTTTAGAGGCACGTGATAAAACTAGTTGTACAGATGCAATTTATAACTCTGTAAGGGGATTCACACTTAGTGGATTAGACTCAATATTATACAGCAAACAATTTGTAAAATATCATTTATATGGCATACTGCATATATTACTGCCATTAGTACTTAGTGATGAATAAGGCATTATTATAACTCACACTTTTATATCTGAGATATTACTGCATGGTATTTTGGCTGAAGATGACTTTCCATTGAATGTAACTATCAAACACAAAAGAATCTGGAAGCAGTTACATTTGATAATGTCATAATTACCTTTATCTTTTCGATGAAATTAATTGCTGCATGTCATTGTGGACTGATGAAAATGAACTCTTAAAAATAATTTGAAATATTAGCCTTTAAGTATAAAATTTATTGTCAGCATATATATCACAATGCTGGCCAGCTGCTCTGTAGAAAACCCTCCAGGGAAAAGCATAGCTCATCTGTACAAAAATGTATCTAAGGGATTATAGCATTTCTAATGAAAAGACAGCTAAAAAAAACCCATTTGGGACTTAATGGAAATGTAATAGGAAGGGGAAAAAAAACACCAGGAAACCTCTTTCTCTTAAAATTTCTACTATTTTATACATTTACTTTTCAAAAAGTATAGAAACATACATCAAAAAGCTGTCCTGTGCCACACAAAATTCAGTATTTGTCTTTAAACAGCATCACACTACGCAGCACTCTCACGTCTTTCTAGCAGTATTATAAATAAATGAATGGGCTCATCCCTAACAATGACTTTACTTCCATCCACTTTATCTACCAAATTTTAAATCATGAAGATCTGAAGTGATAGCAGGTAACAGCTAAATGGATATGAAAGACATTTAAAAAAACCTCAATACAATAAACTGAGAGTTTTCAAGGAAACTGAACACTAAGGTTCAGCTGCAACACCATCATCCCACAGATGGGTCATTATTTTTGAAATAAAAAACTTAAAAGAGAAACAGAGAAACTGAAATAGAAA
This sequence comes from Bucco capensis, assembly GCA_013396975.1. Taxonomy (NCBI): domain Eukaryota; kingdom Metazoa; phylum Chordata; class Aves; order Piciformes; family Bucconidae; genus Bucco; species Bucco capensis. The sequence goes on along the minus strand of VWZO01005325.1, from coordinate 24,268 downwards.
AATAACTTGCAACTACCAATAAAACTTCCACTGGTTAATTTTCTCTTCAAAATGGCTAAACACATTCTTCATTGAAGACAATGGTTTTCCAGAAAATGTCTCTAAATGCTTTATTAGTGGAAAACCATACTGAAGTCTAACACTTTCATTTTGTATGATGGGGTCACTCAAAGGCATGATTGTCCTGACGGAGTACCGGAGGGCCAGGATATAGACAAGAGTTATCCAGAATTGTGATCCTGTGATAAACTTACCAAAGAATAAGCATTACTTTTGCATGAACTCTGTTTTACGTCAACATTATTGGAAGTATTTGTGGCAATATTAGATGAGGGAACTCTGGAGAATAAACATAGGTCTGTGAATAATAGCCTGAAACAGCACAGCTAAAGCAGAATACTAAATCTTTCTTACAGTATTTTACAATATGTAATATTGCCTGTAATTCTTTAAAATTGAAAATGAATAATGTTAAGCAGCTATTCTGTTTCTGTCTTGCCAGTCAGAAATCATGGAATTTAGTTTGAAACAATTATTTCAAAATAAATTTTCGCGAATTGATTGTTAATTATATTTTTTAAGTATTTTCAGCTTTTAACCAGTTACAAGCTATTAGAAAATAGTAAAAAGTGAGAATCACACAGTTTAGAACTAACAAAAGACAAGCAACAATACTTTTGTGACAAAATGAGGACTTCATACAGAGGATCAATTTTATGTCAAGTATGAACACCTGAAACAGTATTATCTACATTAACTGCATAAAAGGTAGGATGAAAAAACTGCACAAAAGAAAAGCGTTTTACAAGACATAAAAATCAATTAGATCTCACAAGAGCAGAAGGATTACATAAATTCTAAGAGAATCCAAGTGAAATGTCTAAATGAGTTCCACATTGGCAGATTATACAGTCAGAGATGCTGTGGAAAACATCTGGAAGGCAAGAGAGAGAGGTATCTTAGAGATGGAGATACAGCAGGAAAAGGAACACATACTGGATTGGTTCTCAGCACTGGACTGAATAATTGAGTTTTCCTGCACACACTGACAGCTTTGGAATCATGTTAGCTATCAGAGAAAAAAGCCAGGCCTTATCATGAACAGATTGACGAAATTATTTGCCCAATGCGTATCACCAAGCAAAAGCAAGAAAGAACATTAATAAAGAAGTGAGAGTCATGAAGATGCATCAAAAGCCTATACTGAGAAGACAAAAATATGTTGAAAGATAGCACCAAGTTTCAGTACAAGCCAGTGGGTTCCTGTTACCTTCTCTGTAGCAGAAACATCTAACAGTTGTCTAAAAGCACACTACTTGTACGTCTGCCTCTAATATCTAGAGCTAAGGTGTTATGTGGTTGTGTTTTTTTCCTAATTCTAGTTTTCTAGTTTCCAATTCATTTTTTTCCCCTGAAAGTAATCTTTATCTTCTTTTTTAAAAACCGGATTCAGTAACAAAGTTTAATGTTGCAATACAAATGTAAATATATGGCATTCTTATTGTGAAGACATTCAGGAACTGATATAATACCTAACAATTTAACCAATCTTTCTCCCTGAAGCCATACTTCTGTATTACTCCCTAAAATGTCAACAAGCCTTTTACCCAGTTGGTCTAAAAGAAAGACATTCCAGGAATTTATCCAATTGACAGTATCTTTTTTGACCCATCCACTTTTCATGAAAATATTTAATCTTATTTTGGGGGAGCTGAAGCAAGTAATTTTTAATTTTAAAGAACACTTGAAAAATGTTCTTAATCTTTCTACACAGTCAAATTTTTTACCTCACTGTGTATAGTAAAAGATGATTTTTAAAATGAAAACAACAACAACATTGTTATAAATTAGCATTTTTGATATCTGATATATACAGTTTTTGGACCCCAGATTATGACTTTGTTCATCACAGCTGAAAAAGGCCATTAACACTAACAGACACTACCATTTTTCAGGCTACCAAACAGCCATGCTCTCAATTTTCAGTAAGGCTGTAGGAAGAAGAATTTCTTCAAATACAGAAATTTGTACAGAAAGAAAGGTGTCAGATCACAAAGTTCACTGGATGCCCTGGATCTCTGAATCCAGTATACCACAAAAATATCTGTCAGAGCTATCTCTCCTTTTGGGCAATGCCAGATTGTCAAATCTCGCAAGTCAATAAACATCTAAACAAGCTTCCACTACAGAAGGTAATTATAGAAGGAAAGCTAGTTGTGAACAATAGAAAACAGCAAATTACAGCTTATGTTTACAGTATGGATACCTACAGTCCATTCAGCTTAAGATAAAATAGGCTACATTGTCTAGTGAAAAGTTTTTTAGAATTCATGCCAACTGACACAGCAATTTCTGATTCACTTGAAATAAAAAGTCTGCTTTGATAATACAGATGTACCTTTCTCACACCGATAAGACAGAGTCCAGTCAATCATCTCTCAACTTTAAGGACTACCTATGGTTTCAGGCTGCAGGCAGAACCACAGAGGATATGGTAGGAAAGAAACACCCAGAAAATTTGTAAAGCTGCCCAAAGGTTCAAAGTCCATGACTACATGCTAATACAACATTTAGTTCTGAAATATTGCTGGGCATATGTGGAAGAAAATGCCATTTATTTATAAAGTTCTCAATTATCTATTTTAGCAGCAATTTTATCATTTACTTCTACCACCAGAGAGTAAGGAAAACCCAGCTTGGTCAGGCATATTTCAGATCTCCTTTTCTTTTGGAATTTCCTAGACTCCTCTAACTGCTAACATTTATGAACGTGACTTAGAAGTCAACTTTTTCTCTACTGGTTTGTGTCCCTTGCATGCCTTTCAGAATATTTCTCTGAAAACCACTCTTTAAAATCAGCACAGTCCAAATTAATTTCATACAACTACTGAACTCACTATTGCTAACCCTTTTCTTTCTCAGACAGGCAATAAACAACAGTTTATGACTTCGCCATACCACGTTTTCAGATGGCACCCTGTAGCATGCTGTATATTGTTCAATGAGAGAATGACTGTACAGACCTACTTAAACATGTGGCTGTATTTTCCTCTGCTACATGCTGCCACCTTCTAGCTATGAGGGTTGGATCTGTTCCCTTTCTTTTTGCATTATACTATCTCTTGTACTCCATGAGAAGGACATTATGGGCACCCACTTGCTTACTGCCTGAAGGGAATGTTCAAACAAATATATAAAAGCTTTATCTTCTGCTTGCACAGGAAATGCATAGGAAATTAAAAAACAGAGCAGATTTAAATTGTTGCTTTTTTCCCCCCTTTTCCATTATCTTTTTGATTAAATAGTTCTCCCCCACCATGTCACTTTTCAGACAATACTGCAAGTGGTTTTCAGCAGGAAATTTAAACTTTTTTTCTTGTTTGTTCTTGCTTTATTTTTCTATAGAGTCTAGCAAGGCTCAATTCTGATGGGAACTGTAATCTAAAAGAGCTAACGATTTTGGATGGGGATCCAAAGAACAAAACCAGGCTAATTATCCTTGACAGTAAAACTGTAACATTAATATTATCCAAATTTTATGTTTTTCAGTTGAAGCAGATGAAATCAGTTGAGTCTATTTGCTTTGCAAATTTGGGGATTGTTTAAATGTTTAAGCCCATAGTTTAAAGGCTGAATGGCCCATTTTCATACCACTCAATAGGGAGATCTCTCTGTGACTTGAGGAGTTCATTGCCTCCCCGCAACAGCTGAAGACTTCACTTCCCCGCAGTACACACACATGCTTGCTAGAGAGCATTTCATGTACTGTCTTAAATAAATAATTTGGAATAGGCCATGAATTCTGGGACTCATGTAAAAACCAGGCAGCTTCTTCAGATATACTTTCAGATACACTGGGAAAAAACCTAGCAGGTGAACGTTTGTTCCCCATTTTCAATTCTTCAGGCCAGAGACAAAGAAGTTTCTGGCCTAAGAGCATATCAAACTTAAGCTTTTAATTATTATTTTCAAAATCCCCTCTCCAAATTACTCTCCCTTCCAAAATACACCCTGCCTCTCATGCTTTTTTTCTTGCACCAACTTTATGAAGATTCTAGAGAATTGCAAAAAAAGATATACACAGCTTCGTACACAAAGACCTGCCCTTCGAATACCTTATGCTGACATTTAAGGCTTCTGTAGTAAGCCAGGCAGCTCTGTAAACGTGCATATTCATTTCATTTCACCTCTCCCCCACCTACTTGTTTATCATTAGATAAACAAGTGACCTTGTTCTCCTATAAGCTTGAAATGGGTAGAAAAGGGAAACTTTAGTGAAGGACACTGCTGCTAATAAGACTGAGCTACACCTCACCCTAACTGGTACCAGAACAACTATGAGCTATGAGCTTTCTTCATCTGTAGGTAACTTTTGCATTGTTAAGTACAGTATTCCATGGATGTATTCACTGGGAAAAGACAACATAATTGGTAATCTTGTTAGGTGCTGGCTCAAGATGCTCAGTTTCAGCCTTTGTTCTTTACTTTCTTTACTTCTTTACTTTTTGATCTTAATATTATTGTTAAAATACTGAGCAGAAGAATTATTTGAACTCTATGTGATTGTACCCGTAAAACAAATTAACTTCATTATAGCCCTACTATGATTATTAATAATGTTATCTTTCCAGTAATAGTGCAATTTAAGCATCCTTTAAAATTATGTCTTAGAGGTTCAAGGGGAGCAGCAAAGCCAGAAAGTATCATGTTAAGCCTCTTGTTTTAGTGTGTGAGAAGTGTCATTTAAGTTTTTCAAAGTTTGTCATTTAAGTTGGCACTAGCTTGGGGGAACTTGGCTTTGCTCAAAGGAGCAGCACTCTACAGTGAAGGCTGCACTGAACACAGAAGCCTGCACTGAATCTCTGTTAGAAACAAACAGTGAGCAAAGATCAACACTTGTCTGAGCTTTCAGTATGTTTCCCCCATTGCAGAGAATATGCATAACATGGCTTCACGTTGCTACGTACTCTAGCAATGGAACAGAACAGTAACAGAATAAAAAAATGGAAATCCAAGTATATTTTAAATTGAACTCATGCCTCTATAGATAAATTAAAATGCCTATTTTTTTTTATAAATTTTGGAAAATCTCAGCTGCAGAAGTCACAGTCAGGCTGTATGTCAACTGTTCAAAAGGTTTTGTCAATTCCATGTGAAATATTTCCTTATCTCCTAGTTTTGAAGTTTAAAGTACAATTTAAGTGACACTTACAGCTTTGGCTGTAGGAGGAAAGCAGGACATCCAAGATGTCAGTAGACTTTAAACAGGAAAAAGCAAGTTCTTCTACATTCATCTGTGGCATGGGTGTTTGTGAAAAGTACTGAATTAGAGAATAAAGCTTTCATTTTCTCCTGAGAACACTGGGCACACAGTTTAACTGTCTGAGAATGCTCACACAGCCTCTGCAACCCTGATTGGAATGACTGCTTCAACTAAGAAAGGCCGATAGTCATTTCTCCATAGCCTACTCCCTGCTGGTGCTAGTGCTAAATGATGCAAAACTTTACTGCAGGTCTGTGCTATGGAAATGCCAATACTTTATTGCCAAACACAGCTTCTTCTAAAAAGAAACCTACAACTGAAGGTTAGTTGTTTCTGTTGTTTAAAAAATAATGGTTCTACTAGTGCTTTTGAAGTAATTAAGTTAATTCAAGTTATCTTCCAAGTTTTTGTAATGCTGTTCCAAAATATTTCCAAATATTTTAAATGATCACCACTATAAAAACCCCCAACACTTGACACTGCCCTTTATTCTTTAAATGTGAAAAAAGATAAAGCACATAGAATAAATAGTAATGTGATAGTGACAATTTGTGCCCCATCATCATCCCAAGCAGATTTCTATGAAACACTAGTGGCCCACAGAGCACTTGCTGCTAATTCTTGGAAGGCCGGCTAGTCATATACTGCTGGCTTTAGTCCTTGTTTCCAGCTGTTATATCACATGAAAGACAACTAAAAATATATTAAATACTTCTCCATACAAGCAAGTTAAAAGCTGCTGCAATAACGTTAGGACGTGAAAGTAGAAGTGCTGTGTGCAAAGTTATGATGACAATCAAGGGGAAAAATAAAAGAAAGATTACAATCTCTCTGCTAAATTGTGGTCTGTAATACAGCAAGAGAAAATCTTGACAAGGTTCAATTTCAGTATTTGAGCATGTTTTGGATACTGCATCAGATGTTCAAGGTCTCAGTCCAATAATATAGTCAATCACAGGTCTAACCAATATTTGCTGTTACTGTTTAGCCTATGCTTATGTTCCTCACTGAAATCAAGGCCAAGATATAATGTACTATCAGCTATGTCCAGTGTTCAGAAGAGGCAGTTACAGATTTTTCCTAGATATTAAAGGGTCTATGTGGAAATTTAATAGGCTAGCAGTGCTTCCTTATAAGGCTAGAGGGTGTAACCTATTGGAAACACAAAATATCCAAACACAAGTGAATGAAAGGTACAGACTGTGAGGTTAGAGTGAGCTGCAGGTACTGGAGTTGTTTGCCTGCCTACTGACAATGGTAAATTTACAGTAGATTTGTGTGATACTGAAGATTCATCTCGTGCTTTCTTCACAGTTCTGATTTTTATTGATACTATGGTGCCAGTGTGACTATATGCTTTAGGGGTTTTTTTTAGCCTTATTATTGATACCTCAGCTGGGAGACTCCTACACTTCTGATAAAAGCAATTCTTATAAAGTACTCAGCTTGCAAAATGTATTATGCTGGGGGGCACTACTGTCAAGTATGTCTTACCTTAGACCAGTCTCCCATTCTCCAAATGTAGCATTTGGAATAGTCTTCACAGTCCTCTGCTTCTTTAGGCCTTGTGGACAAAACACATTTCTTGTGGGGATTGGTGCACCTCACAGTCCGATGGCGTACTCCCTTACCACACTTTACAGAGCACTGTTGGAAAAAGATGTTTCTCAAGTTTCTACAAAAGTCATAGTTATCCCATTTTATACCCTCCTAATTACCTCTGACAGGCTAACATGAGTATTTCAAGACTTCACTGGTTTCCTGACTTCCAATCTTCAATTGCATAGACACTGGATTTATTAAAAACTAACAAATGAACAAAAATTCCTTAGGGAGCAGAATTAGAATTGTGGCATTTTCAGCTAAAGATACGCAATTAGAGCAAAAATTACTTGCTTAAAAATTATGCTTTTGGAGAAGAAAATATCTGAAAAGTTTTGATGAAGTTAATGCAAAATGTTATACTTAAAATATAAAGCAATCTTTGTTCCATGAATTAAAGGAAATATAATGAAATTAAATAATGTTCATAAGCTATGAAGCAACTTCAGAAGAACTCTGCTAGTGTCTAACACACATTTTCCAGAAGGGATAAAAGTTCAAATGGAAAAGTAAATATTCGAACACTATGCAAGAATCCAGACTGAATTTGAACATTCAAAGTCACTGCACATATAGCATAGGAAAACTCTCTTCAAGTTGCACAAAAGGTCTCAATCCATGGGTTTTTTTCCATCATTCCCATTTACACTGCCAAAAATTATGCCATTTCCTTCTCAAAACATTATCACTGGTTTTGATCATCCTACTTCTTGCAAACCAAAACTGTCCTTTGCCAAGCTGAGTATAACTGCAGGAAGCAGTAATGGCTAGCTTCCAATATAATGGTGATAGTAGGAATGGCTATGGGAAACACTTCTTCAAAATATATTTATCACTTCCAACAAAAACACAGTCACATTTTTCTCATCTCTCAAGTAAAATAAACCAACTAAACGATCTGGGATTCTTTCTCACACCTCTGTATAGTGAATACCATTCTTGTCACAATCAGCCCTTCCATTATAAACCTCTACGTACTGAAGTGTTTCTATTTATTTCTCTTATCTCTACCTTAGCATCTTCTTTTCATCTTTGAAGACATTCCCTGAATCTTATTTCTTTCTTGCTTGAGGATCAAGGGGTGCTTCTGAGCAGAGGACCCCAAAATAAGGGACTGAATTGATATTCTGCAGCTGCTATTTGAGTTTTGCACTCACAGGAACAGCTTCTGGTATAGAAGGCAATCAGAATTTCCTTCAGTTTTCTAATGGAGAGAAAAGCTTCAAATGCCCCTTCAGCTTCTCCAGATGGCAGTCAATTACTTTTAGAACTGGTATAGCTTTTCAGAAGAAAGCCAAGTGAACACGCCCATTAAAAGATCTTAAATTACTAAAGCTTTTTGAGAATAATAATTACATTCTACAGCAATGTTTCAGAATGCAACATATGTGAAATTGAATTATTTACAAACCCTTTTGCCCACTGCGTCTGCTGTTCTTGGAAAAAGAGGTGAGGAGAGGATGGGAAGGAAATGTCCTTTGCAAGCAGCGATCCTCGTAACCTCTGTGAAGCAAAATGGCACCAACCACCTGCTGGTCAACATCCCTTGCTACAAAAGCATGTCAGAGACGTTCTCACTCTAAACCTAATGTCTGGTAGCTGACAAACAATAGCCTTAACTCTGGGAAACTAGAATCGAAGGGTTTATGAAAGGAAGGTCTTGCTTAACCAACCTGATCTCTTTCTATGACCATGTGACTC
>VWZO01005325.1:1520-15393 GCA_013396975.1 Bucco capensis | reverse complement strand
TCATTGTCCTCTACAACTACCTGAAAGGAGGTCGTAGAGAGGTGGGGGTTGGCCTCTTCTTAGTAACTAATGACAGAACCAGAGGGAATGGTCTGAAGTTGCGCCAGGGTGGGGTTAGACTGGATATTAGGAACAAATTCTTTACAGAATGAGTGGTGAGGCACTGGAACAGCCTTCCCAGGGAGGTGGTTGAGTGACCATCCCTGGAGGTGTTTAAGAAACGTGTAGGCGTGGTGCTCCAGGACATGCTCTAGTGAGGGCAGGTGTTGTGTGGTGCTGTTTCTGTTGGTTGTGGGGTTTTTTTTTGTTTTGGTTTTTTTTTCTTTTTGGTTGGACTTGGTGATCTGAGAGGTCATTTCCAGCCACGAACATTCTGCGATTCTGTGATTTACCTCTAGGTACCCACTACTTCAGTCAGGACATATTTGATTATACGTGCCTGAAATCTAGCCAAAATAAACTGTTCCAGGATATTAACTAGGTACAATGTAGTAGTTCTACACGGCTTGTTTTCCTAATTCCTGATTCTTTTGCCAAATGAGAGAGGTAAAAACCACTAGACTGAGCTGTGCAACTTACTGCTGAAAAAATCATATTCCAAGAAAACAGTGAGGCATAAATAATTACTACAGACTATTCGTATAAATAAATGCAGCACCTCAGACCAGATTCCTGCCTCCCACACAGTCATGCAGTCCTGGCCTTCACAGCGTTGTGCAGAAGTGGGCTTTGGCCTAAGGCAATCCCTTTCCCTAGCTCTGATCAGGGTCCCATTTCTGAGCTGCTGTGTGCAGGCTACTTGTCTGTTCTGGGTCCCTTTTCCACATGTCCTTGAACACGGAGTCCACTCTGTCATCATCCATCTGCAAAGAAATACAGGAATACAGGTAACAAGAAATCAGGATGGGAAAAATATTGTTGCATCACCTTACTGTCTTACCAGTACACCTATCGAAGACACGCTTGCATATTTCTGCCTCTTTTTAATTTCACTTTAATAATGAACTACTTATTAAGTTAACATATTTTACATTAAATAAGGTGTTAAATCTTACATAATGTAAATCCCAGGTTATTGTCCTTATGTTTTCAGACTCCTGTCCTCTTATCATAATTCCAATTAGAAAGCTTTCAAATATACACAAATTTTAAAGATGACTTATCACTGATCAGCCTGTCATTTTCTATCCATGTCTCAAAAGCATGCCATGCACGAATCTAGCATTCTTTGAAAACAGCTGCAAGACAGAATCACACGTTTGTGAAAGGCACAGACATGTGTGTGCTCTGGAGGAAATACAAATGCTCAGACTTCTTCATGTTCTTCATGGTGAGCCCTAACTTGGATTAGGCAGCAGCAAGGAAGGTTGATGAAGGTTGGCAGAGCTGACATACCTGGAGAGCAATTATTCTATAACATTGTTTTCACTAAAAGTCCTGTAGCTCCAAACTATGGCCATGTGCAATTAAAAATCAAACATCTCTGCCACTGATGTAATACACAGGAGACTTAGAATGCAAGACAGAGTTTTTAGGAAACTGATATTTAACAAACCTGTTTCAACCTTCTGTCATACATTTTTTCTAAGAAAATAAAGACTTAACTAAGGGGTTTTTTTACTATCAGTCCAGAAGCTTACTTTACAACTCACTCTATTAACATAATACAATACAGTTTTAGATACGTTTTCAAGTACCAGTAACAAACAACTAGTTAAGCATGTCTATGATTCAGTTAGGTTTCTGCTGAAGGCTAAAAATATGTCTTCTAAAATCCACTAACACTATTAAAAGGATCACAAAATCTTTCCACATGTCTCAGCACAGCATCTCTGAGTAGCAATTACCAACACTAAAAATGTTTCATTTGTATGTATGTATGGCTAGGTTTCATGAACAAAGATCCAGGGAGGGCTCCATCCACGCTCCTCATCAGCACCTTTTCCAAGCGCACTGATAAAAAGAGGATAGCGGATAGCACCCTCGAGCCTGTGCAATGGATTTTTTTTAGGTGAGACACAGCATGTGCAGAGCTGGACCCACCCTTTAGTCCTAAGGTTCATCTGCCAGAGCCTAGCAAGCTTGGATGCTCACAGCAAAGTCCTTAGGACGTAGGTTTTATTAGAGCTTGGCTCCAAAGCGAATGGGGTGGGCACTGCAGGGCACAGGGTGCATGCTGCACCTGCCTCCTAGGGTGGAATTCAGAGAAAAAAAAGTTCCTTCTGCTTATTTCACCATTCCAACATCAGAGTCTAGTTCTGTTTGTTCATCCACATATAAAGGAATGGGATGAGAGGGAGGAGAGGAGCAAGCAGAAGGTTCTCTACAATTCATGTTGCATCAATGTAGAAAGCCTGATTAACAGTTATTTATTTATTTATTACTTAGAGCACCCAGAACTTACCGAGAGCTTTTAAAGGAGTGAAGCGTTGATTGACAAAACACTAAAATATATAATTAATTGAAAGCATGGGATTAAATCCATCTTTATATATCCAGCATTCAAATTTCAATTTCACAGTACACATCAGTCTGTGAGAACATTTCCTGAGGAATGTAATAAGCTGTTTTATTGCATAAGAACTTACTTAGGTATGGTGCTTAAGGGCTCTCTTTCATTAAAACTCAGGAGAAACAAGTCAGTATTTCTGCTTTCCCTTCATTTTGTGTTATAATGTTTTGGATGTGTAATTACTGCACAGTCAATGCCAGAGGCAGTCATCTCTCTTAGCTCCTAAGATTTTTACATCTAAATATTACAGTTTAATTTAACCAAATCACTATTACCTGGTCTGGCATGGCTGCTCATTGCATTTGCGGACCTGTGGTTCAGGTTTTGTTAAATATTTGCATTTCTTGTTGTCCACAAGACTGACATTCTTGTTCATAATCTTCATGCAAGAAACTGTTGTCTTTCTTTCACCTAGTGAAAAATAAAGCAGGCATGTGGGGAAACAGGGATTATGCAACTTTGTTAAAAAAAGGACAAAGGTACGTGCATAGGTTGGCTAAAAGAACCGTAAAACCTGTATAAGAAAAATCAAAGCTAACAGGGAGCCTAAGAAAGATATTAACGTTTGTAAGGAACAATGTGATTTTCTAATCCACACTTTGCACACCACTGTCAACAGAGCTATGTTGCTTTATTCCTGTAACTAGTCATAGGCCAAACCCTTAGTCTTACCGAAATAATTGTTTCTTTCTCAATCACTGAGACCCCAGTTTTGAGAAAAGCTTTCTGAAAAATTACATAGAAAAATATGTTTGTTAATTAATATATAAAATAAGGAAAGGAATGACAAGTCCAGCTCCTCCGCCTTAGAATCATAGAATCATTTTAGTTGGAAGAGACCTTTAAGATCAGAGTCCAACCATTAATCCAGCACAGCCAAGAAACCCAACACTGCCAAGGAACCACCAGAGTTTGCACCAACCTTTAAGTCAGCTTGTTTTTGAATGCCCATCACAAAAAGTCAGCTCATTTCCATCTCAAAGGCTTCTGTGCATACAAGACTTTGTGTACGTTGCCTTTAGGCAAAGGGCAGAGCAAAAGATCTCCACTGTGCATATCATAAAGACCCTGATGGGTTTAATCTATGCTTCTCATGCCCATGATACAAATGGGGAGAAGTTGGTTGAAGGAAAGGTAAGGGAACCTGGCAAGTTGAGCTTAATTCACTAGAATCAAAGAGCAGCAGGGCCTGAATCTCCATATCCTCTGCCCTAGAAACTCTGCAGCTCTCTAGCTTGGTGGAACTACCCCAGGACTGCGTTACTGCTGTCAGGATGCAGCCCACTGCAATTCACACCCTTTCCAACTTGTTTTCCGTGGTCTTTAATTCATGCTCCAGATGAGTGCTTCTGCCTGTTTTAGCAGCATACTGGCAGGCATGGCTGGCACTCAGCCAAAGGGAATCAGCATGTTCAGCCTTCGGGAAGGAGCCTGTACTAGTCCCCTTGAACTAAAGAGGCCGCATAACTGACCTGATCTGAAGGGTGATAATTTAGGAAGTTGGATAGTGCCTACAAGAGACCTACTGCATGTTCTGTACAGAAACCTTGCTCTGATTGCTGAGCTGGAGCCTGGTGTCTCTTGAAGCTGGACGCATTAGAAATCAGAATTTAACATAAAGCCTACTGGAAAAGCCTACTCATAATTAGGCTGGAGACTAATTTTCAGAAAACTAGCAATCCTCGAATTAAAGACTTCAATTAGCAGAAAATAGGTTCATAGCCATTTGTTCCTATGGTTAGGTTTTAACACTCTATCTGGAATTTTACTGACAAGCAGGGCAATTGCATGACTGGGGCAGACTTAAGAGTACAGCGTTCACCACCAGTCAGAAATGAGCCTCTGGATGGAGCAGTTAAGTTATAAATATGCATTATTTCTGTAACCACAGCTGACATTCTACATAGTACTTGCGTATGCTAAAGCACATGCAACTAATCCATCATACACAGCATTTTAAGTTTTTGACAATTCTTTTTGCATTTACATATACATCTGTGTATTCATATTCTCTCCCACACAAAGAAAGCTTTTCTGTAACACAGGAGGTAAGAGACCAGTTACATGTATAAGCACAAATGAAACTACACGGCTTCATCAACAGATTCATCCTGACATACACTTTAAGCATTTAGGCAAAATTAGTGATAACTTAAATTCTCTAATCAGACTCATCAAAATATTATAGTTAAAAACTGAAGCATAACTATTTATACAAGGTACAAACTGCAGCTTTTTAATTTTATTATTACTTCATATTAAGCCAAGAACTAAAAGAACAGTTAGAATTGTTTTATCTAAAGAAAAAGCTTTCACTTTCATTTCAGGATATTTGCAGTAAAAATACATTTTTTGAACTTTGAATTAAGTCAGCTATTTTAAACAACATCATAAAATGAAGGCCAGTTACAACAGAAAAATATGATAAACATTACAGTGAAGCATTTAAATATTTATTTAAATATTAATGTAGAATAAATTACTGACATACTGCATTTTAAGACTTTTTCAGATGATAAGGAGAAATATTTGAGGCAATAATGAGAGATCGTGGTAGCATTAAAGTTATTCTAAAAATACTTCAGGAAACTGTAAAATCATTAAATAGTCAGAGTGAATAAGAATGCACTGCTATGAAACAGAGGATGCTACTAGCACCATATAAAAAATACCTTCAGGGAAGAAGCTTTCTTATCAAACCACAAAACCCATGTTTATGGAAACTGCAGTAATCTGTCACGACACCAGGACTGTTCACATAGTCAAAGGAGCTACAACACTTTGTTCCTTATGCTGCTGCTACGAGAAAGTAAAGCAATCCCAGGCCGCCTTATTCCATCACAAAGTGTACAACAGTTTTCAGAACTGCTGATCACAGCAGCCGTGTCTGTCAAGGTCATAAGCAGGAAAGCCATGTATCAAAATCAATAGAGTATTCACAGTTTTAGTCTGACTAATTGCACAAGGCATGAATAGATCTCTATAGGCTGCAAAAGTGAAAAAAAAAAATCTGAGTGTAGTTATTTGAGTAACTATCCTCTAAACAGCAGCTTTAAGAATTTCTTTACAGCAATACTGTTCATGTTCCAATATTTATTTCATAATCATATTTTGTTCTTCCAAACTCACATTTTTTATGGTTTATAAACATAAATATAGGAAAAATGTCACATCAGCATACTAATATCTGCTGTTGCAATATTTGTCCCATGGGATTGTGGATCATCCTCAACCCATGTAACTAATTGTACATATTTGATCTGAGACTGGGGTTCAGCTTTTCTGTTGTTTGAAATGTCGTTTACAGATCATTTATCTCCAATAGTTCCAAATACAGAACGGAATGCATAAGAACTTTCTATTCTTGTTCTAGCTCTTGCACTTGTATTTCTTCTTGAAAATCATGTCCTGAATTTGCTTTGCTTATCTAGATTTTCATTCTTCACTACCATCTTTTTCTACTTACTTTATTCAGTTTGAATTTTTCCTATATTTATCACTATTCTTTTAATATAATTAGGAAGCATGAGACTGAGGTATGACCACCCCTGCATGGAATCCTACTATCTACAATGAGAATATTGCTATTAAGTATATACAACATTGACTATCAAAGCCTTAAATATTAATATCTCAAGTGTATTAATCAAGATATATATATACACACTGCATATACAATATATGCATACACACAAATATATGTATTATGTATATATATGTATATTGTATATTGTATAAACATAGACATTTGTAATATATATGTTTGTGTTTTTATGTTTGTAAATTTTTCTTTTATTTTACCTCCTCCACATACAGCATCACAGTCCTCCCAGCCAGAATGAGTCCACATGAAAAGAGGCTCTGGTACTTTAGAGCTCCTATTCTCCGAAAGAGGATCCAGTGGGATTGTGTACTCATAGTGTAGACCATAGCTCTGGTCATGGAAGAACAGCACCTGCAAAATACAAAGAAGGAAAACGTACCTATGTAGACAGACACTGTGGAAGACACACTCCAAACTGTGAGGAGATAATCCTGAAAAGCATGACAGAATGACTTAATGTTCTATAGTCCTTCAGCCCTTCCGATGGATTTTGTAGAATACATTAACAAGAAAATCCATATCAAGACAATGGGAAAATTTATTTTACTTAACATTAAATTCAAAAAGCTGTCAATGAGAAATAAGCAAACAAAAACCACCAGGAATCTGGAGGGTGATTATGTCTTATGATTTCAGTTCTTTTTAAATAGCAGAGGTCTTTCCTAGATGCATCAGATTTAAAACTATTTTAGATACATCAATTTCTTGCATTTGAAGGATCATAAATTGTAAAGTACTTCCTCATCACCTCTTCTTCTTTCTTTCCAGTGACTATCACCTTTTCCTCCCCTACACTGAAATGCATTAAAACTCTGCTTCTTTATGGAGAATTTGGTGACTGCAATCCTGAAATTGTGATACTGTACTATAGCCAGGATGAGAATTATCTGCTATTAATTTGAAACTCTCTCCTCTCTCCTTTGTCACTGAGGTTAGACAAAGTAAGAACAGGCATCCTCAAGCCTACAATACAGGCTTGGGTTCATGCAGTCCAGCTTCTGTTCTTGACTTTGTCACACCCTATATTGCAAGCAAGTCCAGTGACTTTTATTCCACACTACACATGTACTCCCACTCCCTTGAGCTTTCTCAATTTTTTACAACATTTCTAGGAATGTTGAGACCTTCCATCCTGCCTCAACAGTTTAAAGATTATTCTTGGAGTTAAACGCATTTTTTTAAAAGTGGGCTGACAGAAAGCAGCTATATATTACATAGATCTCATTATCTTCAGAAGCCTGGAAAAAAATATTAGTTACCATGCCATATGATAGGAATCAGGTAAAAAGAGCTGTCAATCCATATTTTCATACCAGCAAATGTAAAGGTGATGTTGTGGGACCTTTGGCTGATATTTTCTCCCAGAGACCTCTCCAAACATAATGTACAGTGGTCCCAGCGATATTGAAAGCTCCTGAGTGCTCTATCTTCCAGTCACTATTGATTGACTGTTTTCCAGAATCTCGAAGAGCTATAAAATATATGAAAAAAGACCAACACAAAAGGTGTCTGTTCAGTAGTGATTTGGGTCTCCTTTTACTTGCTTGGATAAATTGGATAACTGGATAATTTAACAAGGAGGTGAAATGAGCTAATTCTGTTTGCAAAGATATTTATAGATCATAGTATACATGAACTTCAACTGGATCATGCTTTAGATATTAAAGGAATGTGTATTAATCAAGTGTACATTTAACATTACTTGAAGTTAACATCAGTGTTTTAATGCCTGAAGAAACTGACAGGCTCCACCGTAATTCACTATTTGATCACTGAGTTAATTTAAGGAAAAGGCAACCATTCTCTGTTCCCCAGGTAGGAATTTCTATAATCCATAAAGGCACGGGAAACACTGTTTTCACAGGACACTCTTCAAGATCTGTGGAATTAGGCAAAAACCTAAAAAAAAGTTCTAGTTCAGAATTCTTTCCCCTCTAGTAAACTATATTTGCCTTTATCTACACATTAGAATGTGACAGTATTAGTGTCATCCTACCTAAACACGTTTTTTAAACACTTTCACCACATATTTTGATGCTTCTAAAAAATAGGAAAGCTTCTTTTTGGCCTAGCAGTTCAGGTCTTGCCCAAAATTTCTTTTTCAAAGTCTTAAGTTAATGTGAGTCACTCCTATAATCATCTTCTCTCGTATTCATATTTACACTGTTACGTTTTGTTTCTATGGGAAACAATGGCAACAAGTCTACGGACCAGCAGAAATCCAATTGCATAAGACACCACTGCATCACTGTGTAACAGATATTCACTATAAAATCCATTAGTGCTATAGAACAGCCCTATACTATAAATAGTGATTTTATGAGATTTAAAAATTAGTAGTTTAGGTTTAAACATTCTATTATTAATGTTTATTCAGTTCTGTTTAGTGTCTGAACTGTAGGGGCCAATCCTCTTCCTAGTGGAGGAACAATAAAATGTACTCAAAAATGCTCCAGTCAGGTCATGCTGCTCAGATGGAGCAGTGCCCTCTCCCTGGAGAGCAGCAGACTCAGCAGACTCAGCACACGAGCATGTGCAGGGGACTGGAATCCCAGTCCCAGAATACCGAAATATGCCAGATCTTGCATTTTCTGCTTTCAGATTTCTCACTTGAGCCATTGAGGTTAGACAAAGTAAGAAAGGGTATGCTCAAGCCTAGAATTTAGGCTTCGATTCAGGCAGTTCAGCTTCTGTTCTTGACTCTGTCACACCCCATACTGTAAGCAAGTTCAGTGAGTTTCATTCCACTCCACACATGTCCTCTCACTCTCTTGAGCTTTGTCTCTCAGGCTACAAAATAAATTGAGCAATACATCTACAACTAAAAAGACAAGTAAAACACAGACTAGGAAAATCTGCAGCTGGAACCAAGATCAAAATTTCAGTGCTCAAACAAGGGAGCTAATTAGAAGTGTATCTCTCCAGAGCATTAAAATAGACATCATCACAATGACAATTAAGTGATGGTGATGTGTGCAATACATTTTTTAATTAGTAGTCCAGGCACATATACTCTTCCATTTTTAACGAGGTTTGAGAGGCCACACAGCCACAGAGATGCAACATTTCACAGTTCAGCTGTTGCATCTTTCAGGGCTCAGTAGGGAGAAACAGTACCCTGGTCCTGGTCCTCTGCTTGGTAATCTGTGCCTAATATTCCTTTGTTTTCTACAGAAAACTGTAAAATACTACACCACTGTACTAACTTTGAAATTTTTGCTTCAGTCTAATCTTCTACACTTTACGAAGAGGTTAAGAAAAAAGGTATTTATACCAAAATGAGAAGGAAGTTGGCATCTTCATAAATTGTGCATTTTGCCTTTTGCTCTATGCAAAACTTAGTAATGCTCTCCAGTCAGTCATTTTGACTGACTTATTTTTCTCATGAAAATATAAAAATTATCTGAAAATCAATTTGAAATGAGAGAACCTTCACTGATATCTTCTGTGAAGGAAGTCATTATTTCACTTTCATTTAGATTATCATGTGTTTCCTTCTTACCATATTAAGAATATTATGACTTGAGATTTGAGTAACTTTTTGAAAATTACAGCTCAGATGAGTCTGACAGGTTGGCAGTCCCAAAGTCCTTCTTAGTACGCTTTTTAAAAATGCTGCAATATTCCCTTCTCTTCTGACACTGGGGACTTCACCTGACTGCCAGGACTTCTCAAATATTTTTGAGAATGGCTTAACTACATCAGCCAGTTTCCTCAGGACCCTGAGATGTATCTCAGCGAGTCCCATATACTTGTAGTGTGTAGATAGTCTCGAACCTGGTCTTATAGAAAGGGAGGGAGTTCATTCTCCTATTTGACCTGTGCTGTACAACTAGGAACAGATCTTTCCTCAGTTTAAACTAGCTTCTACTTTGTAAGCCAAAGATTTTAGTGTACACTGGATTAAATAGTGTTTACAGCTATACCTGTATAGAATTATTAATTGTATAATGAGCTACATTATTTCAAAAGCCTCAATCCTAAAATGTTTGTAAGACAATTAGCAAAACAGAAATAGGATTGGCCTGTGTTAGCTCATTACAAGTACAGAAATGCAGAGAACAAAGTACTATGCAACATAAAATAAGTATGAAGAACAGTTAAGATAAAAATCAGAAACAGGAGATAATTTAATCTCTATTACATTTCACATTTTTAATCACAGTATTTTCATAGAATCACAGAATTGTCAGTTGTCTTGGTTTGGTAATACAGTTTGGGAAATACCCACTTAGGGAACCTCCCCCTTCCCCAGAAAAGGAAAGAAAATGATTAATTCACTCTGCACACCAGGGGTAAGTTGTAAAGAATAACTTTTAACAGAGAAAAATATATAGCAATGAAAATAGAGAATGGGATAAAGCCTCCCAGTTCCCCCTCACACCACCAGCTGCCCCACCACTCGCAGTGAAACCTGCATGGAGATAGTCTGGTTAGGGTGAGAGCAGATGAGATGGTCTTGGATGGTGGATGAAGGAACCAGGATGGTAGATGGTAATGGGAGGATGGATGAATGAAGAAGAGACAAAGGGACAATCTGGCCACTCTAACCATGCCATGGTAAATATGGCTGACCCATGTGGTAGCTCCCTTCTTCTCGGAAGTGAAGAGTCCTCACCATTCCTTGCACAGCGAGATACCCCTCCTGGTTCACACTTCCGTCTTCCACACCGTGACTACATTGGGTCTGTGTTGTTGGGAGCTCTATCCCACGGCAGGGGTATGCCATTACTCATTTGCTGGTGCTGCTCCGCAGGGCTCATGGCTCTGTGCCAAGCCAGCACTGTGCTCTCCTGCAGCTCCAGGACTTGCGGGCATGGGCTGCTGCAGCCACTGCCTCCCTGCTGTGCTGCAAAACCGTGGGGCTGCAAGCAGCTGGTGTGGGCTGCTTTCCACCATGGCTACTGTAGTCGCTGCTTCCTAGTCAGGACACTGCAGGGTCCCACTGCCCTGTCCTGCTGTGGCTTCTGCCCGCGTGGCTCATCCATTGGAGAGGGCTACCCCGTGATTCCTGCCTGCTCCCTGCGTGCAATTCGCTTCCGATCCACTGCGGGAGGCTGCAACCATCCCTCCACAGTTCATAGTTTACAAATACACATGCCAATGGTTTGGGGGGTGAAGGAGGGGAAAGATGGATACTTCCAGTTGCTTCACATACCCCACCACATCAGTGTTGGAAGAGATCTTAAAGATCATCTAGTTCCAACCCTCCTGCCATGGGCAGGGACACCTCCCACTAGAGCAGGTTGCTCACAGGCCCATCCAGCCAGGCCTTAAAAAATGCCAGGGATGGGGCTTCCACAGCTCTCTGGGCAACCTGTTCCAGTGTCTCACCACTCTCACGGGGAAGAACCTCTTCCTAACATCCAATCTAAATCTACCCTCCTCAAGCTTACGTCCATNGCTGCACCACACAGCTTGGTGTCATCAGCAAACTTGCTGAGGGTGCACTCATTTCCACTGTCCATGTCGCTGACAAAGATGTTAAACAAGTTCCAGGACTGATCCTTGAGGGACTCCACTTGTCACCGGCCTCCACTTGGACATGGACCCACTCTTCCGCTCTTCGGGTGCAGCCATCAAGCCAGTTCTTTATCCATCCACCCAGTGGTCCATCCATCGAACCTGTATTTCACCAGCTTGGAGACCAAGATATCATGTGGGACAGTGTCAAAGGCACTGCTTAGGTCTAGGTAAATGATGTCAGTTGCTCCTCTGTTGTCCACTGATGTTGTGACCTTTTCATAGAAGGCCACCAGGTTTTTCAGGCACAATTTGCCCTTGGTGAAGCTGTGTTGATTACAACCAATCACCTCTTCATCAGTCATCTGCCTCAGCAGTGCCTCCAGGAAGATCTGCTTCAGGATCTTACTAGGCATGGAGGTGATACTGACTGGCCTATAGTTCTCTGGATCGTCCTTCTTTCCCTTTTTGAAAATGGGGGTTATGTTTGTCCTTTTCCAGTCAGTGGGGACTTCACCAGACTCCCTTGACTTTTGGAATTAGAGAGCAGTTTAGCAACCTCATCCACCAGTTCCCTGAGGACCCATGGGTGTATCCTGTTGGGTCCCATGGACTTGCATACTTTCAGGTTATTCAGGCGGTCATGAACCTAATCACTTAAAATGGGCAGTTCCTTCTTCCATCCCCTGCCATTATCTTCTGTGACCTCAGGAGTGTGGTTGGACCCCCTTGCCAGTGAAGACTGATGTAGCCGTATGGAAAATTACTGAGACACAAGCAGAGACCAGGTTGCAGAACAACATAAACATGTTTACATTGGAAGATAGGAAAGGACATGATTGCTCTGTGGAAGCAACCTTTGTTTCTTCTTCCAGCCAGGCTGCAAATGGAGGAGTTGGCTTTTATCTCTAAATCACCCAGCCATTAAGGCCTTAACAGCTCACCTTTCCTTATATGGCAGGTGAGCACAGCTGGGTTGTCTTTGTTTGGGTCAGGTAAACATAACACCCAGGTTGGGTTACTTTCCCACCTTTTAAGCTATATATGTTGTGAATATTCCTTAATAAAGTTGTCTTTGCTGTTACACCCTGAGATGCACAGTCCATGCTTATTAATTTGACCTCCAATAGACCGAGGCAAAGAATTCATTGAGAACCTCAGCCTTCACCGTATCACTCATCACCAGCTCACCTGTTTCCTTTCTGAGGGGGCCAGCACCTTCCCTAGTCTTCATTTTGCCATTAATATACCTATGAAAATTTTTGCTATTCCCCTTGATCTCTCTGGCTAGATTTAATTCTCTCTGAGCTTTGGCTTTTCTAACCAGGAGTGATGGGGTACATGAAACAGGAAGTTCTTTGTGTCCGTCTTACCTCCTCTTTCTTCTCTCAAACCTGTTTGTTTTGTTTTCCAAACTGCTCTGCGGCCGCCGTCCCCTCCCCCAGCTAGTTGATGCCGGTAGCCACGGCAACAAATGGGTGCGTGTGGGGCAGGATGGAGCAGCACTCAGACGAGCCCCACTGGGAAGCCCCAGCATGGTACTGAGCTGCTGCAGCACAAGTCTGAGGTGACACACAGGGCTATATGCGGGCAGATCACATGGGCGCAGAGCAAAGAAGTGACTTTGGTGTGCAAATCAGCTGAACAAAAAAGACTGTGCCTGCCTCAGGGAGCCCTGGAATACCTTTTCTCTCTATTAAAGGAAACAGAGACATCAGACATTTCCTCTTTGCTCTTTCTGCCTCCGCCCTCTTGACCACACGGTGCTCTGCTTTCCATCTAACTGAGACTTTTTCTCTTCAGTCATCCGAGTCCCTGGCTACATTGAAATCATCTCAGCTCACCTCACCCTCTCCCACTCCAGCCAGACCATAATTCTTGCAGGTTTTATCGGGGGTGGGGAGGGAGAAACTTTGTGGCATAGTAAGGGGGGGAGAGACCTGGAGAGCTTTCTTACCTATTTCTGTATTTGCACTGCTATATAATATATTTATTTGTTAAAGTTATTCTTTATCACTTTGCCTCGGGTGTGCATGTGTATTCATTCTACATTTATTCCTTTATTCTGGGAAGGGGAGGACCTTTATCTGGGTCTTTCCCAAAAACTGTTTGGTCAAACCAAGACATAATTTGGCGCCCAGCGTGGGACACGATAGAGGCAAGTGTAAAGAATAAATTTTCTTTGTTTGTTTAAAAGGCATTTTTGTGTGGTTTATATAATTTGATTTATTTTTATTTATTGCCAATTGATCTGTCCATGCTGGGAGGGGGGCAACCAATCATTAGAATGCTGC